>CACRXK020001450.1:0-54339 GCA_902702795.2 Paramuricea clavata | reverse complement strand
AAATGGTGGATCACTCAATGGCTTTTGCTCCAGCCCATGCGCCATTTCAACTGCTTCCATTTTTATTGCGACTTCTTTCTTTAACCACTCACACAAATCGGTTACGGATGGTGTCTTGCTGTACACATTTAACCAACGGCTGTAGCTTTCCACTTGCTGACCAGACAACTTCTTAACAAGTTGACCATGTAAAGACCCTTCTCCTAGTTCAGCTTCCCGTCCCTCAGCTTTTAGCTTTGTCACTGTAACTCTAACTAAGTCTGTAAATCTATCGAATGATAGATCTATCGTCTTTTCAAGCTCTTCCATATAAGCTCTCAATTGCCTTCGCTCACCTCCAAACTTCGATTGAATAATGTCCTTTGCTTCATTATATTCTGCCTCCGAAACTCCTAGTCCTCGAATAGCTTCCAAAGCTCTACCAGAAAGACACTCTCTAAGTCTAGCCATCTTGATGTTCACAGGTTCAGATGATTTATCAACAAGGCTCTCAAAAAGGCACCAAAATTCCTCAAAGGTAGCTTTAGTTCCATCAAATTTAGGGACCCTTAATGCTTTTAAGTTCCGATTAATTGTTCCTCCTATAATACCAGGCGATTGTTCTGCAAGGTAATTAGTATTGGGTGATGCGGGGGTACCCATGCTTGGTGACCCCTGTTCCAGACTAGGGGGTTGGGGTGATTGTTGTTGGCTAATGGGGGATGAGGTATAATTTTGCTGCACTGCACCTGGGGCACTGGGTTGGGGTGCCTGTTGCAAGGTAGTAGGGGGTGACAAAACTGAAACACTCGGGGTCACAGTCACAGATTCTGTTACCTTCTCTGCTTCTAACATCATGTCCGTCAACCTTTCCTCAGCACGTTCAATTACTTCTTGTGTTTCTTCCTGTAAACTGTCCGATTCTTTCATTATTTCCGATTGTAACTCAGTATTTTCCATTTTTAAAGCTAACACACTCACCTCATCCATCACCGCCTGTGCTTCCTCTAAAATTTCCCATATTTCCTCGATACAACTCTCGATTTCCTCTCTTGTAGCTCTCATCTTAGCTAATTTCTGCAAACGATGCTTCGATTTAGTTAATCTAGTCTTTCGGGTTCTTTTTTCCTTTCTCAATTTAACTAATATTTCTCCGTACGGTACAGCTACGTTTCCTTGTCCATTTTCCTTCGATACGCCGCTCTCCACAACGTTTTCCTTCGCGTTTCCCTCCATAGATAACTCGGTAACTTCGTCGTCCGACATTATTGCTCACATTTGCCTTTCAAAATACGCCAATAAACACACAAAAATTTGATACATCGTCCTGGCAGGATCGCCAAATGTCGTGCAGACGCTTGCTCCGCACTCGAACAAATCAAATACACACGATAATTTTAGATTTTTTAATCAAAATTTACAAATATGAAAGACAATACAAAATAAAAACAGCGAAAACTTCAACTCGAAACACGCTCTAGTCCTAGTCTTTTTGCTCGGTCAGGTGTTTCCACCTTCCAGTGCCAAAACTTCAGAAAACTGAATATATATTAACCACAATGTCAAATCCCTCTTAAACAGTGTATAAATTTAATTAATTGTTGTATAAAAGTATATAGATCTATAAATGAAATCATAGTTTATATGTCAAATGATAAATTATATAAACATTTTTGTCAGTATGAACACCTTTACCATACACAGAATTGACTAGAACCAAGAGTTTGTACCCCTACCTTAGGTACATAGCATATTTTTAAAAAATAAATTATATGAGCTGGTAGATCACTAGCAATCTATGTGGCATTATAGGTATTCGAATGGGATCCCTTTAACGGGGTTCCCGGATTATCCTTTATATGTATCAATGACATGTTAATAGTTGGTCCGTTTATAGTTAGTCTGTTAGCTGTCAATGTATCAGTAATGAGCGAGTGATTTCTGCTAGGCAGTTCACTTTTGCCTCGTTAAAACAACAATAAATTCTTGAGACATATAAAACACTATTTATAGAATTAAAATTAATATGAGCATAAGGATTACATATTTATAATTGTATATTATATATTTTTATTAAATTAAATGTATGTAAATTGATGATTTAAATTAATTAAATTTAATGGTATGACAAATAATTTCAAGTTCTTATGAGTAGCATAAAGTTATGGTTGGGTATTAAGATTATTGTCAGGGTTAATGTATAAGGTTGGAATTTATAAAGTTGAAAGGGTTCATGGTTAATGTTAGAAGTTAGGGTTAGGGAAAAGGTTTAAATCTGGGTTTAGATAAATAAATTAATAAAAAATTAATTACAAATTGTGATAGTTGATCAAATCATGTAAAAAACGTATGAATAATTATTCATTTTATTTATATAGGTTATGTGGTTGAATTGTGTAGTGTCTTACTGTCTTAAATATTAGGTTAGTATTTGTATTTCTAAGCAACTGAAATTCGTGCTATTAAACCATATCCCGAGACCATCTGAATAAGATTGTATATTTTTATATTATGGCACGCATTTGTTTTGATGAATCGCACAATATTTGATTGACTGCTGACGAGGCAGGATTTTCCCGTATTGCCCACGGGCAATACGCAATTTTTATTGCCCTGCGACAAGAGCCGAGTTTCAAACAGAAAAAAGTGTCTAAAAGTATTTCAAAACTATTCAAAACGAAGAAAAATAAAAGGAGCAACTGCTGTGGTTAAAGAATTTTCTCAATACGTTTTTGTTATCGAAAGTCAAAATTACAAGGTAAATTTTACAATGTTCATAACTATAAAAGCAGTCGGGAATAGTTGTATTTGGACTATGTGAAGAGCTGCAGATAGCCAGAAGGAATTTGACACCGTCCTAAATAAAAAATACAACTGAAGCAGCCACAGATTTATAATTTTTCCCTGAAAATTTCTGTTTTTGTCAGATAAAAAGAGACATAAATATGAGATGAAGCGAACTAAAAACGTACTTGTTTTTGTAATTTTATTGTTTTCATATTTGTTGTCTTTAACGAAATACCTCATATTTTTCTTGAAATACTATCCAAAGTGTGTTAGTATTTTATATAAAAAGTACTGTAGAGTAGTTTTACTAACCAAGAGAACATTCTTTACAATTGTTTTCTTTTGCAAATGTTTCGGACTTTGTACTTTGCCCTTGTGTGACCTTTTCTTCCATTTTTTACAAACGTACAATGCCATATAATAAAAAACTTACTGACCTCAACCGTTAGGGCAGTACAGGAAAATATCCAACCTCAGTCTTGCTGTATTGACCTCGCTATCACTCAGTCAATACAGCAAGACCTTGGTTGGATATTTTCCTGTACTGCCCTCACTCTCGGTCAGTAAGTTATTAATATTAATGATAAAAAGTCAAATTTTTCTTTTGAACATTAAAAAATGTTTTGTTATATATATATAAATATATGTACATGTAATAAAAGTGACTAGTTGTTCACTTGTATTGTCTTTTAGTACCATCAAGAAATCTCCAATCCGAATGGTACATATCGAAATAAAACCAAATATTTGTTTTGGCTTCTTTGCTGTTGAAAATGAAGTCTAGCTGCCTAGCCCGTTTCTCCATTTTGCCATACTCTGCCCAAGCTTGCGAAGTAAGAATCCACTCTGCAATGATATGAGGTGATCCTTCATTGCCAATGAAAAATAGGAACAGCTCAAAACTGTCGTTGTCGCTGATAGGTTTTTTCCAGAATTTAAGTTTCATTTTCGTGGGCCATTGTTTTAGAGAGTAGAATAAGTCGCCATTGATTGAGGTAAATAACTCAGTTCATCTAGATATGTTTGCTTGTTTAGTTGAATTTAGAAATTGATTGCGGTATAGGTTTAAGAATTGCTGGTTAGTCATTGAGAATATTTGTCAGATGCTATAGATAATAAAATTATTATATATAGGTATGGAAAACATGTTAATAATATGGGATAAAATAAATGATTTAAAAATTAAATTTTAGTCGTGTGTACTGTAGTATCAAGACAATTGTATCAATTAGGATAATATTGATACTTGGAAAATGTTACCTATTTTGGTATTAGTTGCACTAATTAACATAGTTAATAAGATGCGATGATAAGATGGAATACGAAGTTAGAACAAAAGTTTGGAAAAGAACAAGGTTGGATTGCGCAAAACCCGGGTGCTATAATCAAAGATAAAACCAAAATTACAGTATTTGCAGAGGTAAGCTACTGCAACTTTGCCCATAGATTGTTTCAAAAAGAGAAACAATGTCATGAATTCTTCAGGTTCCAAGCATGACAGGGGAGACATGTTTCTAACCTACCGGCAGGTCAAGGAATGACATGCCTGTTTATGAAAGTGAGACAAGAACAAGATGAGTATAAGGAGAAACGAAAATTTATGCAAAACTTTTATATGTATGAAGTGAATAAAAATTATTAGAAAATTATTGAGAATAAAACAAAACAAATTCAAGGTAAAAGGATATTATGAAATATTTATTTTTATGTAGGGTAAATCATAATAAACCATGCATATTTAAATATTATAAATGATTTTACCAAGTTTACAGTTTATATCACGAAGCAAGTGAAATAAAATACACAAAATTAAGTAAAAATTTCCGTTTAAAATTGGATAAATTTAAGGTGTGAAATAAACTAATTAAGGGACAGAAAAATAAACAAAGATAAAAAACCTTGTGAAAATATGCAAATTTGTCTCGAAAGTTGAAAAATGAAATTTTTTGCGTGTATGTCACCACCCCAATGATGCCTACATATGTCGTCATGGAAATGGAGAGTTGCTAAGGTGACAAGATAGTCACGAGTTCATACAGTATATTTAAAATGGCGGAATATTATAACGTGTTGCTGCATTCTAAAGCTTTTATTTGAATTTAGCTGTAGTATACATGTTCATCTGGTGAAATTACAAGTGTTATAATCTGCAGTAAGGTAAGAAAACTCGCTTTCTATATCATTTTAAGCGATCGTGCTTACAATCGCGTATTATTTAAATTATAATTCTGATCGCATGTGACGGTTTTATAGAGTGTTCGGTAATAGAAATATGTCATGATTTCTGCTCATACTGAACGAATACTAGCTCAAATTAAACAGGTTGTTAAAATTGATTTAAATAATTGATTATCATGATAATATGTTTATAATACAGGGTGTATATAAAAAAGGAGACTTTTAGAAATCAACCATATTGTTATAATTTGAATGCCTTTTCAATTGCACATATGCTAAACCGTAGTGCGTGAAATATTGATGGATGCATATATTAGAAAAAGGAGACCTTTAGAAATTGAAATAACGTTTAAACAAAAGATTGTCTGCTCCTGGGAACAATTTGCCATGCATAGTGTACGTAGGTCGCATGTTACGCACTTGTGGGCTTAGCAAAGTGCTTGAGGATTCAAATTGTAACAATGGTTGATTTCTAAAGGTCTCCTTTTTCTAATATATGCACTCCATCAATATTTCACGCACCACGGTTCAGCATATGTGCAATTGAAAAAGCATTCAAATTTTAACAATATGCTTGATTTCTAAAGGTCTCCTTTTTTTGATACACCCTGTATAGTGAAAATTCAAGTAGAAAATCGAGCATAATATTCAGAATATTTACATTTAGATTGAAATAAGATAAGTGGAATACCCAGTGAATAGAATTGAACTATCCTAAAAAGTTACTAAAATTATTATAAATTACAGTCGATTATAAGTCGACATAAAATTACAAACTCCGCTCAAGCATAAAAATGTGTGATATCACTATTTAGTGTAAAACAACTATACTGTACATCACAAAAACTTGATATAGTCATAAATAGAATTTTTTTCGTTCTTTTAAATTTTATGTTCAAAGATTTACTAAAACTAGTGGCAATAAAACTGAACATGCTTACTCGTTCTTACTTTCTGACATTAGGATACTTAAAATAATTTTTTACACATTCCAAAATCATCAGAAATTTGTTATCGATAATGCACATTAAAACAAAAGATCCTTAATAAGTTTAAAAGATCCTTAATTTAGGAAATCATAAGACTAAAAGGCCCTGAATACTTTGTAATCAACATTATTAGTAGTAAAATTCAAACCAAGTTACATCGTTCTTTTGTAAGCAGTATTATTTCACTGGCAGATCTCGTCCTGGTTTATTTGACCGTTAAACTACCATTTATACTTGGAGTCTTAGTCTTTGAACCGTCTTTCTGCAGTATTTTCTGGTATGTCCATGTACGGTGAAATATGCAGCAAGTTGGACAAAAAATCACACTGCAAGAGGCACAATGATAATCTCTATGGAAGTAAGTACTCTCGATATAGTATGCTCTTTTGATAATGGGCCCTATTGACTGCCCATTGTAAGCTTTTTCATACGTTTATGTTTTGCAATTTATTATACTACAATCACTTTCAGAAGTTGTTGGGACACATGTAGTTTTAGATTGTAAGTGGATCATTACAATTTTTTACACACAATATACCGCTCCCCCTCCCGCCCACTCCAATCAATGTTGCTTCAACCAAAACGCATCAAACCGGATGAGACACATCATTGAACAGGGGGGATTGACGTTGGTTGAAATTCAAAGGTTTTGTGGCATCTGTTCCAACGGTCAAAGTGTTGAATGAAACACAAAACATTTGGGCTTCGCACCTATCTGACCGGAAAATTTAGATAACATTGGAATGAGGTCCATTTTCGCTAGATATTTGGGAAACAGACCAGATACTTCCATTGAAAAAAAGAATATTCGGGTCTGACCAGTCTGGATGTGATGAAGTTTTGCATTCAATTTGAAAACAACATTATACACTTGTGAAGTATAGTATCTTTCCAAGATAAACATGTAAACATTCCATGTTGATACTTCCAACTGTATAACATTGTTCTCTAAATGTATATAAAAAATATCGGACCTCTGTCTACTTTGTACAAAACTTGCTGGTCTATACAAAAAAGATCTCTGTCCAATATTTCTCTGTACAGACCTCGTGTTTGGTTAAAAAGAAGTTAATTCTTACAGTTGACATAATTGGGCCAATTTTTAAAAAATTCTGTAGATGCAAAACATTTTTGTCAGGAATAAACATGTTTTTTCGATTTGAAAATTTTTGGTTAAATAAAAATTGGGGGTCACCGACGTTTTCAAATTAAACTAGTTCAAATGCAAATTAGCAGCCATTTTGAAATGTCATTGTTGCCATAGTAACCAGAGTTAAGACTTTTTCGTTACAGTTTCTGATTCTCAAAATACTGTTGTATACAAGACTTCATTCTTCTATAAAAATATCAATGTGCAAATTTTTTTTGCCTGAAATGTGTCTTTCCTCTTTTCAAGAAACTGTATGGAGCCACCTTAAATTGATTTAATTCTAAGTTGTGTTGGCACCAAGGTATAGTTATATGACTATGGGTATACGACTTTAACATTATAACATTTTTGATATTAGGTGCATGGTTTTACAAGTTGTTGATATGCAGATCGTTTTAGGTAGTTTTATCAGTTGTTATTGATCATTTTCGATCGGTCGTTTTAGATCGGTCGTTTTAGATTGTTTTATTGGCCATTTTCGGTCGTTTTAGATAGTTTTAGGTCATTCATAATTCTTGTAGTAACTACGAATCTCATATTGGTACCATATACTTATAACTGTATCATTGCAAAAATTCTAAAATCATATGGCAGCAAATGCATTAAGGAAATATACTGCTCTGTTACATGTACCAAAGAGTTACCAGTAGCCTCAGACCTAAAAAAACCCAGATATTCATTAATTAAGTCAAACACTATTACATTAAGAAGATGTTAAGTCAAATATCAATAAACTAGTAATATCAAAATGGCTATTAGTCAATAAGCTTTTCAAGCTACAATCCTGGCAAAAATTTTCTTGGACAGCGTGTGCGTCAAACAAAAATAGATATATTTCTACATAATTAATCCGCCAGAAATTTTCTCCCCCTCCTACCCCCAATTCAATGTTGGTAAATGAAACTTTTAAAATTTGAATGTGAGAAACAACATTGAATAGGGGGCAGGGGGCGACAAATTTCATGAAAGAACGTCTCAATGTTAATATTGGCGTTAGAAAAGTTAGGTGTCCACATAATTTTTGCCAGGATTGTCTGAAAATGACCTAAAAAAAAGATCGATAATTTTCACCCAAAACAGGCCTTTTACTATAAATTTTTTATGCTGCCATTGCTTTAGGATAAAAAACAGATTGTTTAAACTGGTTTAATTGTTTTTTAAAGCATATTTATAATTTTGTGGGTGAGTGGCTTTTGGGCATGATATACGTTTGCTGAACTAATTATGCAGACGCAGTAAGACGAATTTTCAACAAAAGTACTTTAAGTTCGGAACCAAATTCTCACTAAATATAACAGACTATAGAGTTACTTTTGTGTATACGCATCCGAAGCGCTCACTATTTTCAGATTTTTTATAACAAACGCAGCCCAACGGCGACTGTAGAGCGCGTTTAATCTAACAGTGACGTCACATGGTACACGGCTGTGTAGCGTGGTGATTAAAATATTTAAGCTGTGTATTCTTTACTATACGATACACAGCCGTGTACCGTGTGACGTCACTGTTAGATTAAAGGCGCTCTACAGTCGCCGTTGCGCTGTGTTTGTTATAAAAAATCTGAAAATAGTAAGTGCTTCGGATGCATATACACTAAAATAACCCTATAGTCTGTTACATTTAGTGTGAATTTGGTTACGCTACACAGCCGTGTACTGTATCAATTTACTAAACTTTCACTGAAATAACATTACTTACACATTTGTATAGTTTTATACAGTTATATTGTATGAATACACGGGAATATGATGCTCCATGCTGCAAACCCATTGCAAAATGTTGCAGGCTAACAAAGGATCTGCATTATGAAATGCATGTATATTACCAATAATGCAAATGATTCACGCTCAGGAACTAAAGATAGATCTGTTTGGCTCTAAGTTATGAGGTAAACAAACCTCACATTTTTTGGCTGAACATTTTGCACTGTCTGACTAAGTACTATAAGACATCGTCGTTCTCCACAATGTTCAATAATTTGTAAAACGAATATATTTCTTTTTAGAGTTGCAGACTAAGTTGTAATTGTATAAATCCCAACAATATGTAAAAGGCCACTTGACATGTAATGTGATAGGTGACACTTAACATAGATCGGAAAGTAAAAACTAAATATAACCTGATTTACTAATTGTTTGTTCCTTTTGCTAACAAACAAGCCTATTTTATCATTGGATCGAGCCTTAAACTCATGAAATCAGACAGTTGGAAATATGTGATAATTTCAGACAATCCTGGCAAAAATTTTCTTGGACAGCGTGTGCGTCAAACAAAAATAGATATATTTCTACATAATTAATTCGCCAGAAATTTTCTCCCCCTCCTACCCCCAATTCAATGTTGGTAAATGAAACTTTTAAAATTTGAATGCGAGAAACAACATTGAATAGGGGGCAGGGGGCGACAAATTTCATGAAAGAACGTCTCAATGTTAATATTGGCGTTAGAAAAGTTAAGTGTCCACATAATTTTTGCCAGGATTGTAGCCTATTAATATTTCACATCGTCATGTTACACCAGACCATGCTGTTAGAACCATGCAGTCTAACAAGCCATAGTCAATAGATTATTTAATGCATTTAATGTGTTTTATAATAGAAAAAATACACATTAAATAGCTACAGTAAGTAGCTAAAGCCTAAATTAGAATGTGCAATTGCATACATAGTCATAGCAGAAATACAATCTTAATTAGGTATTAAAATCTAAAGTACTAGTACTTTTTATTATTAATTAATTATTAAAACTTTATTAAAAGTGTCAATGTGTTTAGCTCTTACAAACTAATTGGGAACACTTATCCTAACTATTTAAAGGATTAGTGTCAGGGTCTTGCATTGATAAAAATACCTTGTTTGGGGCATTTCTGATAAAAATCACACAAAAAGAGCAAGGATTAGGAAAGGATGGTTTAAATATATGACGGATTGTAAAAACTTTCCAGATCAGGAGTTTGACCCACGAATTCCTGGTGTGACACTAATCCTTTAAGCTTACTGTCTAGCTATGTATGTTCTTAGATTATATACTATATAATATATTAATCTGAGAGTTTATAAAAAATGGAGTCTAAAATCTATAAGTTCTAAGAAGAGAATCTAGGACATTAAGACAGGCATATCTTTACTATTAGTAAAAAAATCTAAATTAATAGGTATTTTAAAAATCTTCGATAAAAATATATAATTATCATGAGATCAAATTTTTTTAAAGAGCGTCGCCCCCGAATGAGCGCCGCACTAAACAGTGTGAAAATTTTCTGCCGTCAAAATTGGCATATTTAGTGACAATGACATTTAAAACTTGTTTATTTTATTGTTAAAAGTTCTTGTTATAATTCACAATTAACAGATTTTTTTAAAGAGGGCTGCCCCCGATTGAGCACCACCCACGAATGGGCGCTGCATCTGAAGCTCTGAAAATTTAAACAGAGCTGCGGCACTCAAACAAGTAAATACGATATAGTTACAATGGAATTTTCATTCAGTCCATAGGTCAATATTGTCATCAATGCATTATAATAAACAATAAAATATCATTGCAATTGTGGCCTGTGTGATTTTAGCTTAGGCACATTGCATGGTCAAAGTAAATTCCAAATATCATGCAGGATGAAAGTATATGCAAAAATCAAAGTGCACCAATATGTAACAGACATAGTTCAACATTATGTACCATGAGTAAAAGTTTTCTTTAGCCATACATACACAGGGTTAGGGATACAGTCCATATGGATGGCGATGCACCAGGATCATCATCACATTCACTGAATCAGTTCACAATCACAGTAGAATGATCAGCTTGACTGTTCAAGTTTGCATCCCTTTATAACAGCGCAGTTGGTTCTACAAAAGTGCCAAATCAGTTTAAATTAAAAGGAGAAAAATGTTCCAAAATGTACAAAGATGCAGCACAATACGGCAGAATCACAGTAGCATCAGTAAAACAATATGTTGGTACTGAACGAACTATCCAAACACATGAACAAGATTTAAGCTCACCATCTTTCCTCTAAACGTCAAAGTTCTTTTTATATTATTTTTCTGTTAGATCCTTCAGCTAAACTCGTGAATATTTGTGTCTACAAAATTATGCCATCGTCCAAGCATTTGTGCAGCATGGAATTCAGCATTGGAAAGCTTGAGCAAAAGTGAGTCTCCCTTTTGTGATACCATTTGTAACAATCACCTTCTACTAGTTGATGGTACATACTATTTTCAATATGAAGACCTGTAGCGAGAGAGCCGATACTACTTCCAGGTGGCTTTCTGGAACCTGTAACTGCTAGCGGATTTGTTAAAAATGTATGGCAACTGGTGCATCTTAAAACATACCAATTCTGTTCACAGAGAATAAAAAAACTCGGGGACTTCCTCAATAAATTCCAGAAGATTGCTTGCTTTCGCCTGTCGCCTTGGCGAATTACCTACTGATGCTGCTATGCTTGCTGTATTTTGCTTGCGCCTGGAAGGCTTCAGCCCTTCCAAAACTAATTTTGATATTTTGCTAGCTAGCAAATCGGCATTAACTGGAATGGTTCCAGAACTGTGCTCCACTACAGAGACAGCATTTGGCATAGCCCGCATGCAGGCCCGGTATTTTGTAAAACGCCCCTTTTCATAACACGCCCCATTCGCACGTCAATTGTCAAAAAAGAACCAATGACAGCAACCCAAATATTAACAAACAAACTCGCATTAAAATGTTGCAGGGTTTTCTCTGCTTTAATATTCAAAATAGAAACAATGTGTAAATGCCTGTGTTAAAACTCCAAAAAGCAAGCAACGCAGTCAGTAATTGCCAAATTTACAATTGCTCATTTTCAACTAAAATCGGAACAGGCAAATTAAGACGAATTTCAACAGAAAACCAGTCTCAAACTTCAAATCGCGAGGGAAGTCGTGCGACCACATCAGCATTTATAATGTGTGCTTCGCTGTTGCCATTGTAATAAATAAATTGTCTCACTTATCAGATCGTGTGTGCAATTCTTGTTGGTGGCAGAAAGTAAGAAATTTATTTCAGTTATTTCATTTTGTGAGAACTCTACAAAAGAAGAGAGCGTTCAGAGTCCAGATCGTTTCGTTTCAAACAACAATTTAATACCGTCTTCTGTTTTGCTCTCTCAGCGAAGCCTTGTAAATCGCAAAGTATTTTGAATAGGCTTACATGCAACTGCATCTCAACATCAACCAAAAGATAATTTTCTTGAGGAACATATAACGTATCGTCTGTTTGAAATTAATGAAACTCAAGTAAAGGTTACTATAGTTTACCCCAGTCGTATTAAATGTTGCTATTCCAACACCTCACGACAAGCAATCCTCATTGGCATAACGGCAAAAACATCTCTTCCTTCTAGTAAACAATAAACAGTCTGTTCTTGTTCCATTTGTAATGGAAAAAAGTGATCAATTTTCGAATTTTAAGCTTATGCCTTTTGAGAGCCTTTGTCTATGCCTTTGTGATGAATCACTGACCTAATTATAGAATCCAGCAGTAAAGTACAAAATACCAGGCCTTGCTTGCAGGCCCACTATCAGTTCCCTTGGGGTTAACTCTTGAGGAGAATTTGAGCACTCTGCCCTCAACAAGTAAAATTTCTGATTTACAGATCAATTATAAAAGTAGGGTGCATTAAGCTGCAATAAGACAGTTTATTTACATAATAAAACTATATTTCTAAGCAGAATTCTATGTGGACCCTCTGACTGGAAGAAACCTGCAGCCATGTGATTCTGTTGCTTGCTGTGTTCGAACCATAGATATCTTATATACACTAGAGAGCGCATCCCTTTTAGTAAAATTGAAGCCAAAAATATTCCAGTGGTTACCCCCATTTGAATAGATGGCGGCCATGTTGGTCATTCCCACTTGCTAATAAAACGCTTAAAAACAACAACAATAACTTTCATCATTTGAATAGTTTAAAAACGTATTTGCAATAGGATTAACTTAATGTTTAAGTTCCCTGTTTAAGAAATAGAAAACATACAAATCTTCTCATTTCATGGGAACGACCTGAGACTGCAATCACGGCTTCAATTTTTGAATTGCAGAATAATTAGATGCACTATCTAGTGTATATAAGATATCTATGGTTCGAACCAATTAGCCTATCTCACACCGCCATTTTTGGGTGGCATTTCAGCCGAAGTCTGCGATAAGTCCACATAATAGCAACTTTTTTATAATTTTTTGTACGAATGATGGTAAATTTGTTTTGTAAATGGTTAATTTATTCTGCAAAATTGCTTGTCACATTGTTTTAATAGACCTTATGCATAATGATGTCACAAGGCTTGAGGCCCGCGAGGGGTTTTGATAGTGGTCATTTTGAATCGTTTAATTTTCCCGGGCGATGACTATTAAGACCAGCATAACTTGCAGGCATCAAGCCTTGTGACATCATTATGCATAAGGTCTATTGCCTGTACTGGTTAATGAGAATTGGATGCCATCCAAAAATGGCAGATATTCATCATCGTTAGAAAGGCTAATTGATCAGCTACAGTTGCTGAGCTGCAATTGCAAATTCATGTAACTATCTTAAGGATTTTGGACATCACACTCAATAGAACTACACTAACTGTTGAAGGTAGTATGTGTCACTTACCTAACCAACCTAAAAAATATAGTTGCATCTTTTGCAAGCTGGTCCTGGTTATCAGGTCTAAAACTGTATAAAATCTACACTCGAAATTTTCATCTACAAAAACCCTTCAACATTTTTAGAGTGACATCAGCATTGCCATGTGAAACCCTTAATTAAATTCTCACCAAACACTTACACAGTATGTAACAGTTGGTGGTCTGAACGTCAGAAATATTTGCATAAGAATATCAATCAATGATCAACATTACCTCAATTCTACAATATTTTTTTCACACTGAATAAATGGTCTGTGTTTCATTAACATGTAGTTTAATTTTACATAATAATTAAACTGTTTTATATTTTTATAGACCAAGAGTTCTCTTATTTAAACATGAGATGAATCATTGCTGTGAGGAATCTGATGCGTTATTTGGTAGTCAGTACTGTATGTGGTCATGAAATTACACTGTGCTGTTATGACCATGGTCTGAAAATTAGAGGTTTTGTACCATTATCTCTGCTGATCAGCAGGGATCAAAGAACGTGCCTAAGTAACACAAATAAAGAAAACTAAACATTTTTGATGACATATAGATTTGTTGAAGTACGTAGTTGAACTATATAGTGATTTAGTCATTTTGGGGGAAATGTTTAAAAATGTACTGGTCTTAATTTATATCTCATAATTTTCTCAGAATCAATCCAATTCACACTGTGCATTAAACATATTATAGTATTTTCAGCGATCAAGTAACAAACAATGATTTGATGTTAGTATGGAGAGAGAAGTCACAAAATATATGTTATAATTGAATATTTTAATAAATTTTATATATTTACATAATAATTTGTATTTATAACCACAAGTATTTAATTATATCATTGAAAATTTTAATATGAAATACAATAACATTTATTTAAATTAATAAACAGTATGGAATATTCCACAAAAATCAATTAAAATATCAAACCAGGCAATTGTTTCATTTATTCATTAAATTAATTAATACGACAAGTTTTAGACAGTATAGTCTTTTCAACAAGTTTGACCAAGTTAGTTGTACTTATATTGCATTTACAGTAGTTGAATTAGTTCAGCGCCATTCGTTTAGACATTATGCTTTCCATGTTTCGATCTAAATAGTTTTTCTATTTTTTTCTTATTCTGAAACTGGCCCTTATAAAGAGGAAACCTTTCCCCTGAAAATCCTGAAATATGACAGAGAAGGAAATGGGACTTAAATGTCTACCAAAAGAACAGTGCATCATAATTGTACTTGACTAAGTGGACTGAGTCAATGGCTTGTTCACCATATATTGAATTGGAAAGCTCTGTATTTCCCTCTAAAAGCTTAAACCAAGATTTGCCCTTTTAAAGTTCTTTAATTGAATAAGTGCAATATTGCATGACTGTGTTAAATAACAATTACAAGCAATTTACCCAATGAAAACTAACCAGGATATATACAGATGAATTTTAACCTGGTTACTTGTGTGTAAAACAATGTGCCTTTAAGGTACATTAATTAGTTTGACCAAATCTTAAGTAGCAACTGATTCATGTCGGATTGGTATTTGTACACATGAAAATTAAAGAAATTGAAACCATGATTAAAGTTACCTGCATGTACATGTATATCATATTGGTTAGTTTTCTTTGGGTAAATTGCCTGCTGTCAAGTTGAAAGTGCAATGATTGTATATGGTACGCAAGCCAGGCCCCGAACTCTTTCTTTTCCTGCATTGCCTTGCAATGTGGCCCGGCTTACCACATTGATAACATCTTCTTCCTACCAGACAGATTCATAGATTCTGAATTTAATTGAGTCAATTATTACAATACAAAAATCATAACATTTTCTAAACTTACTTGCTTGATCATGATTGTAAGTTGTAAACACAGGAAAAGGAATAAAATTTACTATTGTATCTCTAATTTAACAAGCATTTGTAATATAGAAACTAGCAACTGCCTACTGATCACACTATAATGACTGCCCTGTTATAGCCCATATGTTTTATGAGGTAGGATTAGTCTTTGCATTAAATTTTTTGAAAAAATAATAGGAATTAAAACACATACATTTTATGCAATCTATCAATTTGTGGCCTTTCTGGCCACAATTATGGCATTTTCCTAAATAAAAAAGTACATATATGACACCTCGATAGTTGATGGCTTCTAAATAACCAGAGGCGAAACTTCGATATTTGGGGAGGGGTGGAAGGGGGAAACATATTTTGTCCAACCAAAAGGGTATGGCCTAAGGTAAAATGTTTCAGTAATATTTATCAAAATTTACTACAACTATTACTTTTCAATCCGAGACACTCAAATGTTTTCAAAATTTGCCTGACAAAATAGAGACTGGGGTGTGACATGTCCCCGGTAGTTTTGCCCCTGTAAAATAACAAACAATTGACTGAAATATAAGCATGGAATACCTCTAAAATCAACATGGCTGTTGTTCTCTTTCGACTGACCTATTAAAATATGTACAATTTACTAAATGTTCATATTTTGAAATAGAAATTTACAGTTCTCAGAGACATGCAGAACATCACTACGAGTCATCAGCTTAATTGAATTAATCATTAACATTGTATTAATAGGTACGGGCAACTACCTCGAAAGCTGAAAACTACTGGTGTTTGAATAGCACAAGCTTCGAAAACTGTTTACGTACTATCTTCTTGTGCATTCCCACATTTCTCGTCTTGCTCAAATGGTGCATTCGGATCGTCACGTAACTCTGGCAGCAGCATTTAATCAATTTAAAAACAGGGTTGTTTCCTGGAGTAGAATCAAGACCTTGCTTTCAACACAGACTGATGACACTGTCATAGCAATCGCACTTGAAAGTCCAGCGCTATGTGGTAAACCACCTCCATTTACATTTAACATTCTCATTACACACTTCTCTGTTTCCTCGCATATTTTGATAAGGCCGAGTGATGGCAGTTTCACGCCTCCAGTCGTTTTCCATGTTATGAATAAATCTGGAATGCTTTCTTTGTTCGTTGTCAACGCTGCTAGACATTGCGGACAGTGGATCTTTTTCTCCACCATCTTCACCACATACCCAGAGATATACGATATGGCCGCCTCTTTGTACTCAGTTCCATGGCATTCGAAACATCACAGTAGTCGTGATCATCTGCAGCTCACTGTCTCATCTCCAAGTCATATCTCCTTGCAATCGCCATATCAGAAATTCCAGTAGGTACGGAGTTGATTTCATGTTGATCCTGGACACTGTTCAATATCTCCGTATCATCTTGAGGAGTGCAGTTTCCACATCCTCCTTTGATGTTGTGCCTCATCAGCAGTTGCTTGTATGCTGCTACGAATTGGCAAGTTGTTGGATTATTATTCCACCCACCACAAGCTCGCACAGCTGAAAAGAATCATTCCAAGTGATCTTGGCTCATCTTGTACATCAGGAGATACTTCAGGACAGGATTCTCCGCATTAACGAGATCTTCTGCTAATCCCACAACAGCATGAATGCACAAAAGGAAACCAAGAAATCCTGTTTTCCTTTTTGATGTAAGGATCGACCGACCGTCTGGACCTTTCAGATTTCGAATGTACTCACTTGCCTCATCTAGAAACCTCTTTGTGTACTGATAGTTTGATCTTCTAATTGGTGCCTTGAAATTTCTCGCCAACGGATTCCTGGAATTCAGAACATCAAAAAGATGAACAAAAACACGAATACATTGTACTGTTGGACCACATCCTTGAAATTGTGGCAATTTCAGCTTCACAATACTCCAAGGCATCTGCAACACTCGAACTGAGTGCCTGTGCTGCTAGGTTTACCTTCATTTTCTGTGGCTTCCATTTGATATGAGCGGATCGGAGCTTATTGGCAAGATGTAAGCCCTCTGACTCTTGTAATTTATGTAATTCCTCAAGGAATTGCCACTTGATGGCGTTGCCATCCTTATCCTTTAGGACCTTCCAGTCCGACATGGTGTTTCTTACCAAATTTATCATGTGACAAGCATCTAGGAAAATATAAATCATGGCTGTCGAGTCACATGGATGTTGGAAGTACGCTTGTTGCCAGGTAACAGTTGAGCACCGAGCAATTTCAACATCGCCTGGTGAGACATGGGGCCATCGCATGTAAAAGACACCCTTCACCCCTACTTCATGCAACTTGGTTATGCATTCTTTGGTTAAGTTGGCTTTCTCCTCTCCAGTAAGACCCTTACTAGAAAATATCCGCATGGTACTTTCCAATCGGAGTTCACCGAGCCTGCCATAAAAACAAGAGCATCTGTTGCTTCGGCCAGAGAGTCATCATTGATGCCTGTGCCAAGATCAACATAACTGCGAAACTGCTTGCCGTCCCATTCAACATGCTTGCGTATGGCCATTTCATCAAGCATTAGTGCACAAACAACTTCGTGGTTATCTCTTTTTGCAGCTATAACTTTGGCTTTCAATGCTGTCAGTGCGTCCTTTGTAAAACCTGGGTCGCCATTCGTGGAACTATACCATGGCCGAATCACGTTTACATGTGGCAGCCCTAAATCAAAACTTTATTCGCACATAGTTATACGCTTTAGTTGAATAAAATTTCAAGGTCAGGGCAAATGACCTTAGCTCAGGTGGATACACCCCGAGATTTTTCTTTTTCTTTTGTGTCACCAACCTCTTCATTAGTTCCTTTGGAACTCCAGAAAAAGTTGATTCTAGAATAGTCGCACAATCACTATTGATTAGATTTTTTTCTCTCAATTCACTTACCACTGCAGTCAACGTGCTAACCTTCTTATTCCTCCTCCTTGTTTTCTGCTGGTCTATTCTCAATTTCTTCTGTAGATTTTCAACTTTATCTGTAAGATCATCAACTTGCCTTGTCATTCTACAAGGTGATTATATATGGTACGCAAGCCAGGCCCGAACTCTCTCTTTTCCTGCATTGCCTTGCAATGTGGTCCGGCTTACCACATTGATAACATCTTCTTCCTACAAGACAGATTCATAGATTCTGAATTCAATTGAGTCAATTATTACAATACAAAAATCATAACATTTTCTAAACTTACTTGCTTGATCATGATTGTAAGTTGTAAACAGAGGAAAAGGAATAAAATTTACTATTGTATCTCTAATTTAACAAGCATTTGTAATATAGAAACTAGCAACTGCCTACTGACCACACTATAATGACTGCCCTGTTATAGCCCATATGTTTTATGAGGTAGGATTAGTCTTTGCATTAAATTTTTTGAAAAAATAATAGGAATTAAAACACATACATTTTATGCAATCTATCAATTTGTGGCCTTTCTGGCCACAATTATGGCATTTTCCTAAATAAAAAAGTACATATATGACACCTCAATAGTTGATGGCTTCTAAATAACCAGAGGCGAAACTTCGATATTTGGGGAGGGGTGGAAGGGGGAAACATATTTTGTCCGACCAAAAGGGTATGGCCAAAGGTAAAATGTTTCAGTAATATTTATCAAAATTTACTGCAACTATTACTTTTCAATCCGAGACACTCAAATGTTTTCAAAATTTGCCTGACAAAATAGAGACTGGGATGTGACATGTCCCTGGTAGTTTTGCCCCTGTAAAATAACAAACAATTGACTGAAATATAAGCATGGAATACCTTTTAAAATCAACATGGCTGTTGTTGTCGTTTTTCGACTGACCTATTAAAATATGTACAATTTACTAAATGTTCATATGAGACAAAAAAACAGCATATTTACACTACATATCACATTATGTATAATCATACTGTCAACATTGTCATAACGTAACCGTCTGAACAAGTTAAGCAATTCAAGATTGCTTTTGAAATAGAAATTTACAGTTCTCAGAGACATGCAGAACATCACTACGAGTCATCAGCTTAATTGAACTAATCGTTGACATTGTATTAATAGGTACGGGCAACTACCTCGAAAGCACAGTTGTGCCCAGGCTGAAAACTACTGGTGTTTGAATAGCACAAGCTTCGAAAACTGTTTACGTACTATCTTCTTGTGCATTCCCACATTTCTCGTCTTGCTCAAATGGTGCATTCGGATCGTCACGTAACTCTGGCAGCAGCATTTAATCAATTTAAAAACAGGGTTGTTTCCTGGAGTAGAATCAAGACCTTGCTTTCAACACAGACTGATAACACTGTCATAGCAATCGCACTTGAAAGTCCAGCGCTATGTGGTAAACCACCTCCATTTACATTTAGCATTCTCATTACACACTTCTCTGTTTCCTCGCATATTTTGATAAGGCCGAGTGATGGCAGTTTCACGCCTCCAGTCATTTTCCATGTTATGAATAAATCTGGAATGCTTTCTTTGTTCGTTGTCAACGCTGTTAGACATTGCGGACAGTGGATCTTTTTCTCCACCATCTTCACCACATACCCAGAGATATACGATATGGCCGCCTCTTTGTACTCAGTTCCATGGCGTTCGAAACATCACAGTAGTCGTGATCATCTGCAGCTCGCTGTCTCATCTCCAAGTCATATCTCCTTGCAATTGCCATATCAGAAATTCCAGTAGGTACGGAGTTGATTTCATGTTGATCCTGGACACTGTTCAATATCTCCGTATCATCTTGAGGAGTGCAGTTTCCACATCCTCCTTTGATGTTGTGCCTCATCAGCAGTTGCTTGTATGCTGCTACGAATTGGCAAGTTGTTGGATTATTATTCCACCCACCACAAGCTCGCACAGCTAAAAAGAATCATTCCAAGTGATCTTGGCTCATCTTGTACATCAGGAGATACTTCAGGACAGGATTCTCCGCATTAACGAGATCTTCTGCTAATCCCACAACAGCATGAATGCACAAAAGGAAACCAAGAAATCCTGTTTTCCTTTTTGATGTAAGGATCGACCGACCGTCTGGACCTTTCAGATTTCGAATGTACTCACTTGCCTCATCTAGAAACCTCTTTGTGTACTGATAGTTTGATCTTCTAATTGGTGCCTTGAAATTTCTCGCCAACGGATTCCTGGAATTCAGAACATCAAAAAGATGAACAAAAACACGAATACATTGTACTGTTGGACCACATCCTTGAAATTGTGGCAATTTCAGCTTCACAGTACTCCAAGGCATCTGCAACACTCGAACTGAGTGCCTGTGCTGCTAGGTTTACCTTCATTTTCTGTGGCTTCCATTTGATATGAGTGGACCGGACCTTATTGGCAAGATGTAAGCCCTCTGACTCTTGTAATTTATGCAATTCCTCAAGGAATTGCCACTTGATGGCGTTGCCATCCTTATCCTTTAGGACCTTCCAGTCCGACATGGTGTTTCTTACCAAATTTATCATGTGACAAGCATCTAGGAAAATATAAATCATGGCTGTCGAGTCACATGTATGTTGGAAGTACGCTTGTTGCCAGGTAACAGTTGAGCAACGAGCAATTTCAACATCGCCTGGTGAGACATGGGGCCATCGCATGTAAAAGACACCCTTCACCCCTACTTCATGCAACTTGGTTATGCATTCTTTGGTTAAGTTGGCTTTCTCCTCTCCAGTAAGACCCTTACTAGAAAATATCCGCATGGTACTTTCCAATCGGAGTTCACCGAGCCTGCCATAAAAACAAGAGCATCTGTTGCTTCGGCCAGAGAGTCATCATTGATGCCTGTGCCAAGATCAACATAACTGCGAAACTGCTTGCCGTCCCATTCAACATGCTTGCGTATGGCCATTTCATCGAGCATTAGTGCACAAACAACTTCGTGGTTATCTCTTTTTGCAGCTATAACTTTGGCTTTCAATGCTGTCAGTGCATCCTTTGTAAAACCTGGGTCGCCATTCGTGGAACTATACCATGGCCGAATCACGTTTACATGTGGCAGCCCTAAATCAAAACTTTATTTTGCACATAGTTATACGCTTTAGTTGAATAAAATTTCAAGGTCAGGGCAAATGACCTTAGCTCAGGTGGATACACCCCGAGATTTTTCTTTTTCTTTTGTGTCACCAACCTCTCCATTCGTTCCTTTGGAACTCCAGAAAAAGTTGATTCTAGAATAGTCGCACAATCACTATTGATTAGATTTTTTTCTCTCAATTCACTTACCACTGCAGTCAACGTGCTAACCTTCTTATTCCTCCTCCTTGTTTTCTGCTGGTCTATTCTCAATTTCTTCTGTAGATTTTCAACTTTATCTGTAAGATCATCAACTTGCCTTCTCATTCTACAAGGTGACTGTAAACAATATGGGTGATCGTGCACATTCATTTCAGAAGCACTGGTTGTTCGTGCCTTTTTTGAGACGCACTTACCTCAGTACCATGGTGATGATCTTCTTCATTAACCACCTGTAAACTTAATGCTTCATCACTTACACTATCTTCATTTATCAATACTGTTTCTACTGAACTATTTTTTGTCGGACATACCATTACATTTTTCTACTTCTACAACATCCTGACTTGAGGCTTTCTTAGTACTGGCCTCTTCATTCTTCACTACCTAAGGGAGAATAAGCAACACATATTTACTTTATTTTTGGAAAAGTCTTAGCTGCAACACGCTCAACTTTATTATTTTGACGATTAAAATTGTATGGTGTAAAATTGGTGTTATAGTAAAATTATGAAGTCTGCAGCCACATTTGGGTGCATTGCAGATGAGATGTATTGGATTGGTAAACAGTTGACTAACATTAGGGACAATGGCAGATACCATATAGACTGAATCAAATCCAAATGTCAATATAAAGGCAAATTTTGTACATTTCAACTCATAATAATATTTCTTGCCGATTATGACAACAAACAACTGATGTTATTCAATATGTCGATCAATCATGGATGTGACGAAAATGGTCAATTTGCATAATGCCAAATCTGTTGATGTAATTGGCATTTTTTTAACCCCCCCCCCTAAATTTCATGCAAATGTGCCAAATTTCTGGCCTACCACAATCTTGTTCCCTGAGCCCGTGAGGCTCTGGGATAATCCGTTTCATGGAGGAATCTGATTGGCTGTTGGAATGGAATGCACAGTTCAATCTTAGCCAGGATTCCTGGTTTCCAGCAACAGATTATCCCAGAGCCTTGCATTCCTTGCCGAGGATCGCAAGCTCGGGGAACGATATTGGGGCTACCAATGCTTTCAAACCCTGGGTACTACCAGAGGTTCTTCCATGCTCGTAGGGGATGAGGGATACCCGAGGATGCAAGTTGTATCCCTCATTATCCTCCCATGAGCATGGAAGAATCTCTGGCAATCCAGTAATGCTTTTATGGTTGTAAAATTGTTGTAACAGTTTTTTGACACAGTTATATTCATGCATCTTTAGTTAGACATGAAATTGGGAGGGGGAAGGTTGTTGTATTGCCCTTTTCTTCCCCCCTTCCTAGTGATGGCCATGGAGCACATAAATATGCTGCTCTGACTTGTCATAAAGAGTTTTAGAAAACATGAATTACATTACTTTTTTACCGAACAAAAATGAGAAAAACGTTTTGGCTGACTTAATAATTGACAAACATTTTGATCATGATTATATAACAGGATTATACAACTGGACTGTAGGTATTTGCCAGTGGCATGCACTTTGCAAGAATGCAAAAATATTCGGGAGGGGGGGGGGAAGAATTATCAAGTTGGCAATAACATCAGACACCTTTTGTGGCATGTAAATTTTATGCTAGTTTCTAAAAGTTTCGTTACAAATTAATAAGTTCATGCAGCTATCATTCAGAATAAATCCAGCTATCATTCAAAGGTTAATTTCCACAAATTATTGGTTGGGGTGGAATCCCCTCCTGCCCCCAGTGTCTGCCACTGGGTGTGTTATTGTATTTCAATGTATAATATGTTCCTCTCTTTTCTCCCTGTTCTTCTTTCATAAAATACTCTATACTTTTTGTGCTAAACATTCCATTTTAGTTTTGAATTTGGTTGTTAACTATTAATCACTATCTGCCAAGATTTTGTCTCGAAACTCATTAAGTTGCATTGCATCAGTCCAGAAAAGATCTACCCGCCCCCTGGGAGAACGTTCTTGCCATCTGGCTGGAGACCATTTTGTTTTTGAAAATAGTAGATGTATTAGGACAATCCGAATGGTTAGGTTATGCTTGGGAGGGGCATTAAATTTCCTCCTTGGGGAGGTATATGGATGACATGTTTCCTAGAATGACCCATCACATCCTAATACACCCTACTCTATTACTTTTACTCTAACACCAAAGAAATTCAAAATTATGCATTCTACTTACATATTATATAGTGATAAATACTAGTGTCAATATGCCTTTATATATGACGTATATTTGTACTGTAATTTTTTTGCTTTATAGTTCTTTCCTTCCTTTTGTAAATAATACACTCTAAGATAATTGTTTTTCTGATTTTACTGTAAATATATTAATTATTATAATATAGTCACTCACCGTATATGAGCTGTTCTGCAATCTGATTGGTTGAATTACTCGCCGTATATCAGCTCATATACGGCGAGTAGCGAAAAACAAGATGGCGGTCCAAAAATTACGCGAGTTTTGCGAAGCAGAATAAAGGAAAATATTCGCTTTGAGAAAGATAATAGTACAAGGAAAAACTCTCAAAACAATTTGACAGGTTAGCAAAATACATTTGTTACATAGAAATTAGTTTTAAATACAAGTTTCTTAAAGAATTAATACCAAAACAACAGCGAAAAAAACATGTTTATTGAGAATATAATATAGCACTTGCTTAAATGTGTTAACTCAACTTTTAGGCAACTAGGTTGGTTAGTCTGGTTGAATGCACCTTTTAAAGCCAGTATTGGCCTATTTTGTTACTGTTCGAGACTAACACAAACCTGTGCTTGAGTGGTTATATTACTACTACCTTAAAAAAATAAGCAAAAACCTCGACGTTTTGAGCGAAGGCCCTTCGTCAAGAGTTAGTATTTACTTTTTTTTTAACGTAGTAGTATAACCACTCAGCACAGCATTTTCACATTGGTACTACCAGCACTGGTACAGACAGTTTTAGTAACTAACACAAACCCCCTGTCAATCAGATATTCAGATAGCTGAAATTCTTCAGGGGTACAGTTATGCCAGATTGCCTGTAATATTTCAGAGCAAAACTGGAAAATTAGACTGAAATTTCTCAGAAGTAAAGTATTTTATCCTTCAGCCTTGGTGTTTGTGCTTGAAATTCCTCAAATAAATCCTTTCATTTCCTCATATTGTTGTGTCCTTAGGACCTTGATAGGAACTTAATAACCCAATTTAAGTATAACAAAGAAATGTTCTGGGCACAAACATAAATAAACTTTACAAGACATGAGCAAAATGATAGAGAAAACTGTCAAATAACAAACCTGAGAACTGGAAAATATTGTTGGGCAATATTACTCTTTGTCCACCCTCTTCTTTCATGTCAGAGCTAAAATGTTCTGAACAAAGACGACTTCCCCCTGTCGGAACAAATTTAACCAGTGCATTTTTATTGACATTTTCTAGCCATTTGGTGTACATCTCCGGACTTGTTTTTGTATCTGGGAAGCTGCAAAATTAAAATGCATTCAATATAAAATTAAAATTGCTCATAGAAGCTCAACCAATTGCTCAAAAATGTGTCATTGAAAGAGAAATTAAAATATGAAAATAAGAATATTTAAGGCCATATCTAATAGCCATATTGCTAGAATGTCTTATAAACCATCATTATATCATGTATATAAAAAGTATTTTAATATTAAAATGCCATTTTTGTTTTTAAAAAAAATTCTTGCAGGGTAAAAAGTGTACAAAGTAAAATACTACACAAACTGAAAATAACGTTAGTTTGAAAAATAAACAGACTAGCCTAATGAAAAATAAACAGACTAGCCTATTAGTTTAATATTTACATCTATTTTAAGTATTAAATAGTGAAATTCAGTGGTAAATTTGTGTCTTTTACGCCCTGCTTGTACCTTGTCCCATACGTTGTTTTTTTTTTCACAAAGAACTGTATTTATACAAAAGCAAAGCACACAACAGAAAACTTTCACAAATAATTCTGACCTGTGAGACGAAATATTTTTCCTTGAAAAGGTATAATTGTCACTGTTATGGCAGCCATAAAAAGGGCAAAAATGAGGCATTTTTGTGAGCTGTTTAAGCGTTTGATTACGATAACAACCAAAAGCCAAACGGCGGGAAAAAATAATTTGAGCAGTATATCTGTGGAAAAACCAGGGGGGTTAAGGACATCGTTGGAAGCTTAGGATCGCGGTTGGTCAGTGGCAGTTACCATGAAAATTTTGGAAGTGTTGTCACGGAATGGCGTAAGATCCACCATGTTTTCGGTTTCACTTGTTGATGCTGAGCAGGTCCTCCAGTAATATAGTATAGCTCAGTGGGCATTCCCCCCTGGACATCCGCCATTTATTATCAGGGGGTGAATGCTTCTCAAACATGCACTGGCTAGGACCATGGCATCAGCATTTTGATGACAAATTATGGTTATGCCAAAAGCATTGGAAAATCATAGGAAAAAGCCATAAATTCCAATATGCCAACACTTTTGCACAAGCCAATTTATTGCCATTTCGGTGTCAAATATAAACTAAATTGTAATTCCCTTATTGTACCCGATTCATTTTGTATCATATTATAAATGGTACAAGTCTCCTACTTATTATCAAGTCTAGATCGACTAAGAAGTATAATTTTGGTTTCCACTGAGGGCAAGAACCATGCACTCAATTAGTAAAACACATTCATACACAACTCTGGTGGAAAGCTAACTATTCTCTGGTGGAAAGCTAACTATTCTCTGGTGGAATTTTAACTGTATGTTGTCTCTCAATGCATGGACATGAACAGCCAGGGCATCAACTCCTTACAAGGCAAGAAATTTCATAACTGTGATCCGGAAACAAACATCAAAAAGGCATAATAAGGTGCCAGAGCCTTAAATCTCTTGCTAGTTTATTCCCAAAAATGTGATAACAATGTTCAAATAATCGACCTTCATAGATGCATATATCTAAAGGCAAGAGGTTGCCTTTATTACGTGGACATACAGACTAACTCTATACTGTGCACACATGAAACACAACAAGTAATAATATACCCCACTTATTTGTCACTGTTGGACAGTTTTATCTAACTTTGACACAAATATCACATACTATACTGTCACACAAATTTCAGGTATTATTATGCACTGTTTCGAGAAAATAACATCATTGAAAAAGTTGTGTGTATTAATGTATTAACTGACATCTAATATTTGCAATAAATTTCCCTGTTATGCAAAGGTGATGTAAATCTGCAACTAATAATTCAGTGTGCGAATGCATACACCAATTTATTGCAAATTTGTTCAATGTTCAAATAATCGACCTTCATAGATGCATATATATAAAGGCAAGACATTATCTTTATTACGTGGACATACAGACTAACTCTATACTGTGCACATGTGAAACACAACAAGTAATAATATACCCCACTTGTTTGTCACTGTTGGACAGTTTTATCTAACTTTCAAACCAGGAATGTGCATGTGTACGTACAATTAGCTAGCTTATTCGAACAAGAGTACAAGATAATGCAATTTAATGTCACAAACACGTCTTCAGCACTGGCATGCCTGTATCCAACTCTAACTAGTATTAAACTCAATCTATACTGTCACACAAATTTCAGGTATTATTATGCACTGTTTCGAGAAAATAACATCATTGAAAAAGTTGTGTGTATTAATGTATTACTGACATCTAATATTTGCAATAAATTTCCCCGTTATGCAAAGGTGATGTAAATATGCCACTAATAATTCAGTGTGCAAATGCATACACTAATTTATTGCAAATTTGTTCCAGAATAACTAATTGACACCCCAAAGCAGTTGGGAATAGAGGGTTTGCATTACATGCATGCTTTCTATATGACAGTGACATGTATTCTAGCTGGCTTTATGCACAGTGGCTTCGCTTCCTTGCATCGTACATAAAGTTTCATGGCACAAATGGGTGAACACCCAAATCACGCCTGTATCAATTCAATCCCAATGCACAATGACGATTGGACAATATTCTAAGATTTCAAAACAAAAATTATTGTTTCCCCTCAGCTAAGTTCAATATATTGAAGGACCAACTTTCATAATAACTTTGTAGATGCATGTTACAAAAGATCAAAGATTAGTCCTCAAAATCATGCAGTTGTCGGCAAGTAGCTCTTGCATTTTAATTTACACATGTATGAAGAATATAAACTTGCAGTCAAAATATTTTAATTTAAATTCTAAAATGAACATGCAGAATTTGCTTTAGTTTAAATGGCACGTATGTGCAAGTGTGTTGCAAATATCGTAATAAATATGCAAGTGGGCAAAATGTGAAGTGAATTTATTTGGGTGCAAAGATGAATTTGCACTGCTTGTGAATTTGAACTACTAAATTTGCAACCATTGCAAATTTAGTGCAAAGTTATTTTTTGTCCCCTGATATTCCTATTCTGTTATTAATAGAGAAAATAAATATATATATAGAGCGAAAAAGAAGCGTTTACATGTTATCAGGCCAAGAGGTTCTACAATGTGTAACTTTACAGGACAAGCAGTACTTATACCACAATTGGATGGCATTGAAGAACTGTTGTCAGATGTTAAAATCTAGTCTAGTTCTACAGGGTGAAGTCACAGAGATCAAAGCAGATGAAGAAAAATTGGAAGTTTTTGAAGCAGCTGTGGACAGATACCTGATAAGTCTTCTACATGACACTTTAAACAAGGTACCATTTACTCTGTCGCAGTTAAAAACATGTCTGAAAAAGAACTCAACTCGTTCCTAACAGCAGATTCAAAGATTTGCCCAAGCCAAAATGTGACATTGATGTTCCTTCAGAAGAGCATGTTTTGAAAGATATCACCCCACCTACATATTTTACTGTTATCATTAGAAGATAACAGCACGAATTTTCGTACTATGTCTATATTGGACAATTTAGCAAAAACTTTTAAAGTGCCTATGCAACATTTTTTTTATGATTGAATTTCAAAGTACATTTAAAATCATATAACTTGTTTTCTAAAACTTTGTAATCTTTCCTGTATGTCAAGATTTTCGACTTTGTTTGATATACAAATGTGACTTAAATGACGTCATGCTGCATAATGCATTTTACAGAAGACTGTGTTGTAGCTTGTTAAAATTCTCATTCTCTCGAATTTACAGACGAAATGATCGCTTTGATAGCTCTTAAAGTATATCATTTTCAATGTCAGTGGAATTATCACATGTTTGGCAAGGAAACGTTTACTTTCTAAAAACTCATGCAGTGTGATGTCATTCAAGTCACATTTGCATATCAAACAAAGTCGAAAATCTTGACACACAGGAAAGAATACAAAGTTTTAGAAAACAAGTTATATTATGATTTTAAATGAACTTTGCAATTCAATCATCAAAAAATTGTCACATAGGCACTTTAACCTTCCTAATGAAAAGAATGTTGGAGTGTTTGGAAACAATAAAACCTTGGTAAATTATTTACTTATATCGGACTTAATGTGAACGATTGTGAAGGGTGTGGTCTCACTCTGTTAGAAAATCCCTTGTTCAGATCACATGGATTTCCAGCATAGAGGTATTAATATATTCTGTGATTTATGTAATTTATATTGACTGAAACCAATGAAATATCTACATTTGTCACAAATTATTCAAATAAAGCACTGTCCAATCAGATACCTTTCCACAAATCTGTGGAAAATCCATGTGACCTGAACAAGGAATTCCCATCTGAATCACTATGTTCTCTCTCACGTTTTCGTTGAGAGTAACGTCTGTACGCATGCTATTGGCAATAGTGCAATAAACAGTTTAATCAAGTTCATCGCTATTTTTACTGGTATATGAAAATGTTATTTTTAATCCGCCATTGTGTTCACTTGTATCAATGCATTTAAAACTGTGCTTGTGGTTTTTATTTGGGGGTATACTGTATAATGATGTACCTATAGTTAATACAGTAACACTGAGATTTTACATTCTGTATGTAACTTCAATATCTGTTATAATGCCAGGTGTAAGGTGCGTTGTTGCAGACATCCTATTTCGACATGTGGGAGGTTTTCAATAATTATTCCTTGAAATATTAAATGTTGCACAAACTTTGTAACAGTCATGTTTTTGAAAGTGTTTTTACGTTTGCCATACAAAGGAACAACATGAAATCCCTTGCTTGTTATTTCTTTGGCTTTTGAACCCATGTATGTCATGGCTTAATTCAGACAACTTAACTCTTGGTTGAATGGCAATCAAACTTGCAACACAGTTTAGCAAGTTGTTTGCTTCATATGTGCAGTCCCTTTGCATCCAGTGTACTTCCCTTCTGACAGATATACAGACACAACAACATTCTCCTTCATCCTCTCCAAAATATATATCTATGCTTTGTAATCTGCACACTGAATTCTCCATACAATACTGTGTAATTTGATTTAGCCATTTTAACTTGTTTTCACTGATAGCCTGTGACTCAATCCGAGCTATATTTCGAGAATGGAAAAGTCTGTCTCTAAATCAGAACAAAAGCGTGCAGTGACAAGTTTCTCCATCTCTACCACCCTGATCAGATGCTTGCACATAATCTTCTAATAATGCTGATTGTGTAAGATGAATGATGAAACAAACATCCTTTTTATCAATACCCATTCCAAATGCATTTGTGCAACAAATCACTGGTACACTCCCAGATAACCACAAAGTGGCATTTTGTAAATGCTCATGCCTATCTAAACCTGCATGATAAAATGTGACAAGTGTGTCATAATCTTTTAACACACAAGCCATTTCTACAGTGTCTACCTAGGTTGCACAATACCACACACTTACTAAAATTTGTAAGGCTCTGCAGAGGAGAGTGTACATGTACATAGCTGTATGTAGCACACATTCGGTTTTTGAGAAAAGTGCCTTTAAAAACTCGTCTTTTCTTCATACAAAAGTTCGGAAGACAAATGTGTTCAAGGGGCAGCTCACTCGCACATTGATGAAAAATGCCAATATAGCCATCAGAAGAAATAATTCCCAGCTCAAGCGTGTCAGCTCGATTTCCTTGCATAGTTAATTTATTGTTCCAACACTTGATATACAAAACCGCAAAAGTTAAAAAATTGGGAGTAAGAGCAGCAGTCCAGCAGATGAGACAATGCGATTGATTTATGTGTAGTTCAGTTATATCATTCTTAAGTTAAAAAATTGGGAGGAAGAGCAGAGATGAGATCATTAATACAATATAGCTTTTTACAAAATTGCCATTTGAAAGCTCTGGTAAAAAACCTATTGATTTGTCCTAAATACTTATCATAATGGGCACATATCCCCACACTTCAATAGCATAAATAAAGACTGATACTATCAGGCTTTGGAATAATAAGTCTAGTTGATCTACTGAATATCGATAATATTTACATGTTTGAAGGATAAAAAGATGGGAACTTGCCTTAAACATAACATTGTCAATGTGTGTGTCCCAGTTTATAGTAGAATTGTCTTCGAAGATGAGTCCAAGAAGCTTAAGACTTTTGACATGTATGATACCTTGCACTGGAGGAGAGTGTCTTTCCGAGTATTTCCTTTAATAACTAACTCCCATGTTTTTTTATATTAAGCTTCATCATGTTGTTATCTGCCCAATTTTTGAGACCATCAATTTCACGCAGTACTATGGAGCTGTGTGTCATATCAATAGGAGAACTTAAGGTGATATCATCTGCAAACTTAATCAAAAGATTGTTAACAGGATCAAAAGATTGTTAACAGGATCATTGACCATTATAGAGATAAGCACCGGCCCAAATACAGTTGCCTGCGGCACTCTGTGGTTGATGTTTTTAAAACCAGTTGTAGTACCATCAACTGTGACTCTTTGCTGGCAGCTTTACAGGAAACCTGTAAGCCAATTAAAAATATAAGGGTTGATGTTGAGCCTAGCAATCTTGGCAATGAGTATGTCATGTGGGACTGAATCAAATGCCTTGGTGAAATCAAATGAGAACACGTTTACAAAATCGTACTGTCTAACCACTTGTGTTGATTTTTTTATAAGTGCCATGGTGGTGTTGTGGCCTTTATGATAGGCAAACTGATCAGAATCTATTGATTCATTACATATATTTGACGTCTCTCGCTGATAAACTCTCTTGAAAAGTTGCATAATGATGCAAGTCAATGAGATTGGTCGTAGTTGGTTATTCGTACTAAATGGTATTTCCTTCGGGACAGGGTTCTTTGAACCGTGTCAATACCAACACTTTCCATTTCGTCTAAGTTAACTTCCAGATACTCGTGGTTATCTACTTTACGTTTTTCATGTCCAGCATTTGGATATGTTACTCTTATGCCATCAATGTGCTCATTAGTTTCACCTTCATCATTTTGTTCTACGTGAAATTTTGCAAAATGGCTTGACAATGACAGATTGTGCACTCCCTCTTCAGAGATTTTCTCTAGTGTGTCAAGCGTTTGCGCCACAGAACACGGAATCTCAAAGGCCACTAACTTGCTCTCTTCGAAAACCAAACAATGAAGGCCTAACATGTTGAGGATGTCCAAGTATCCAACAACCTGGGAAAGAAAAGGGTAGTTCTTAAGCTTTTTCACAAACCCTTTCAGCTTGGCTCGTGTTTCTGGGCGACATCCTGCAATTGTAGCCAAGGTATTATTGAATGCTGTAATAAGCGCAGGCCAGTCATGAAGGAGTGTTTTTGCAGCTTCGCCTACGGTGGTTCAAAAATTGTGCTCCATGGATTTTCGACAACGAATAATAAAGTGACATTCAATGCTTTGCATGCTTTTTTTATTTCAGCTTTCAATTTACCAGAGTTTCTTAGCAAGACCAAATGCTCTGATAAAAGTAATCTACTTTGCAAAAGCAATTGAAACCTTGCACAACAGCTTTCAAAGCAAGCTCTAGACTGTGGTTTGCACGGTGAATTGTAATGAGACACTCTCTCATTTTTCATTTGTGTTAGTATACCCGAGTAAACCCCAAAGTTGACACTGGCACCATCTGCTCTTGTGCTGACAACCTTCGTGTTGTAGTTGACAAGAGAAATAGGGCCTTTGACGCTATTCTTGTCGTCTTCACACCCGCTTGCACAGACGCTGTCGAAAGGAACTTTGATAGAATCCGCATTTGATGCACCAAGATTTGCCGCCATCTCAAGTAACGAAACGAAACTACAAAATAAACTGGTATGCCATTCCATTCAGTTCAAACAAGAATTAGTTCCTTTTCATTGTTCGTCTTCCTGACCTGTGAGCCGTCAAATAAAATTGACATAAAATGACCGCTTGTGATGACAGCTGCACACTTTTCTTTTATTGCATTTGCAATGCAGTGAATAAATTCCTCGAGCTGCATTTCCTCCATCTTTACCCATCACTAATCTGACTCTGTTTGCACGCTGACATTTGACGAGAACCTTGAAGTGTTTGTGTGGCATCGACAGTGTTAAAGCCATTTCTAACCTGAGTATCAGGCTCTATTTTACAAATAGAGCCTGACACAAATCTTAACCTGATCGCTTTCCGCCCACAGCAAAGTTTATATTTAGTATCCAATCAAAATGTCGCAGGAGAAATTTAAATTTCACACAACGACAACAACAATCTAATTATAGCATAGGCGCCCACTAAACGGCTGAATTTAAATTAAAACTGCAATGAACTTATAAAAATTAACAAAAATAATCACAAATTAGCGAAATATATTGCAAATGTAGCTTATATTAAATCGCCACCCGATTGCTCTCTCCTCCGCAGAGGTTTCAGTGACTACAATGAGCTTTACATGGCGCTTGCCGTATTTATCAACAAACAGTGACGTATAATTATAAAGTATATATATATATATATATATATTAAGTATACTTTATAACTATACGTCAGTCGATAGTGCAATCTGATGGCGATTTAATATAAGCTACATTTGCAATATATTTCGCTAATTTGCGATTATTTTCTAACTTTACTGCAGTTTTAATTTAAATTCAGCCGTTTAGTGGGCCGGCTATAATTGTAGTTGTGATCGTTATAGAATATATCAACAACAATAGTATAATCTAATTAGCAGCAGCCAATCAAATGACAGATTTAAAAATCGTTTGTCTAATCGGCCAATCAGCGCTCAGTCCAGATTTTGGACTGAACAACCAGACAAAATGCCACTTTTGTGTCAGGCCGTACTTTTCTCCCCTTCGCCCACGATCAGGCGTGCCTGTGCCCTAAAAAGTACGGCCTGATACTCAGGTTAAGCCATTTCATACACGGTTTTCATTAATTTTTTGAAGGATTCTCGGGCAGATTCATTTAAACACAGTTCGCAATGTCAGGCAATAAACCCATATAACTTTCCTAACTGCAGTGAATGGAATAAATATAGTGATACATGTCAATAAAACCCACATAACTCCCAAAAGCAGCCCCATCCGAACAAAATCTATATGAATCCTTCCAAACGGATCCCTCAACTACAAAGTTATTTCGAATAAATATAGCAGAATATATCAAAACGTATTTTGAATAAATATAGCAGAATATATAAAAAAAAACTAAGCAGCAAAATATTTGCTATGGAAGCTATATTGGCGCTCACAAGTAATTTCAGATGAAACAGCACGATCCATTGATGTGTAGTTCACTTATATCATTGCTAAGTTCAAAAATTGGGCGGAAGGGCAGCAGTCCAGCAGATGAGACAATACAATCCATTAATGTTATTATTATTATTGAAATGTTTCACAATCAGTAGCTGAAAGCTAAATTACAATGTGAATTAACAATTCTATGCTATTAGAATACAAATTGTAAATTTATAATACAACTATAGGTAACTATTTTATATTTATAACAATCTAATGCTATGGTAAAAAGTATTCTACAACTAAGAACTGTGCCATTAAAAGGGCATAAAAGTATATACGATCAGCTAGTCCATTCACAAATTATATTTATCTATGGCAAAAACAATTGGATTTGTTTTAAACCTTTCCGTCCTACATTTAAAATTGTATATCATATCACCATTTAAGAGTGAATGTCAGTAAAAATCGAACATATGAGACATTTCGCGGCCACGACTGAAAAATCGATTTTGCTCAAATTTTGCCCAGATATACCTTATTATATCGGAAAATGCACCATATATTTTTTTAGGTCAAATGCTTTATTAACTTTGAGAAAATGCCGTTTTAACACGACCACCCTAAATCGCCATTTTTTCTGGGAAAATATGCGATGATTTTACAGATAAATTTCACGACGACAACCGTTTCTAATCGATCTAAAACCCTAAAAATCTTGTTTTCGGTTATTCAAAGGACTGTGTACATGATTTACAGGAAATCTGAGTTACTTTTAGGAATAGAAATAAGTGTAGTTTTGGAGCACACTATCTTACTTCATTTACGATACCCTCTTAACAAAATCGATTTTCACCATGCGATAAAGCTCCAAATCGATCATGCTTCTACTAGTTGGCTCTTTAATAAGCAAGCTTTCAATTGACGTAAATACTTCTTTTGGCAAATGAATACGCGATAAACGACAGCGCGTTGAAATCGTCCGTTTTTGACGTCTTGCAAGTCAAACGCTGTTAATTTACATACCGTCAAAGTAAACAATTTAATCAAGTATTTTAAGTATTTTACCTTTTGAGAAGAAGATATATTCTTGAATGGAGACTTTTTACCTTGCTTAGTTTGAAATTGGTCCAAAAATCCCGAGATATTTGTAAAATATCATCATATACAGGTATTTTGAAATATAATATTGTTGTCAGTTGCGTGACAACTTCAGATCATTGATCAATATTGTCTATACTTTTAATAGCGCAAACATACAAATCGATGAGCTGTTTAGTGATTTTATATTTGTTACTAAATTTCCCAAAATTAGAACTTCAATTGACAATTGTTGTTTTGTTCCAGTTTGCATTGATCCATATAATGTATCATTTAGTATTTACATATCGGCTATCGAGTATAAATGTTTACGAATACATAAGTTAATTATTAAGCAGCTGTTAATAGCGTGCGTGTGAAATGAACATTTATCCATACAAGGATTTGTTATTTTATTATATATTCTACCACCTCAAACTCAAATTATAGGCATATAGCAAATACTGTAGTTTAGAATAATGTGTGTTACTTTGATGCACAGTTAAAATAATCAGTAAAATTACTTTATTTTGATACACTAATGTCTATTGATCTTATTATATTTCACAAGTACTAGTACCCAAAAATACAGCATTGAGTATTTTGGCCCAGTGCGACATCACAAATTATTATTGTCTCCCCATACGTCGCGTTTAAAGAAAATGAAAGCTTGTTGCTCGTTTAACGCCGGATTAACCACGTGCCAAATACGGCAAATGCCGTGGTCCTCGCGCTTTACTGTGCTACGCCCATTTTTACGAGAACACGGCCATTTTCTATTGGGAACACCCATTTCAGGTGCCTCGCGAATTTAGTGACCTCGAGCATTTAGGGCCCGGGAAAATATGCAATACTCGTGTTCATATAATCTTTAGTTGCATTGAGCTGTTATATTATGATCCTGTTTATACCCACCAACTGCGCCAGGCAGGCCATTATCTCGTTTATAATTGATGCAAATAAATTGAAATATTGAAAAAAATTGTTTAACACTTTTGTGTGTCTTTAAATTCAATGGTTTTCATAAAAAGAAGAAAGGGGGAGGTTTGGGGGCCTCGCGCTAAACTTTGCCACGGGCCTCGCGCGACGTTAATCCGGCCCTGGTCACTTGTCGGTAGTTCTTGCGGTTTTAATGCCAATTGACAAAGATCAAAAGAGAGCACTGATGACTCCCCCCGTCGGAGAAATACTGGCGCAGCCCAAACCAGCTCAGTGAAATATGGGGCCCCAGGGCCAATTATACCCTTGGGGCCCCGGTGAACCACAATTACCCCCCTCCGTCGACAAACTTTTTATCGCCTTGCAAATTTGTATTTGCCTGTCTTCCTTGAGCTGGGGTCGCGGAGAAAATTGCTCCCTTTGCCGCCTCCCTGCATGGGCGGCCCTGGCGCCGCCCTTGTCTTATCATAACTATCTACCCTAATTCAAGCTGATTGGCGCGGCTCGATGAATTAATTGCCGCTTTCAAACAGAGGTTTATTATTTTAAACCTCTAGAACCAGAGTACCTTTTGTCACTCTGAGGCCAGCGAAATAACCTCTTCCGCAACATGCACGTACGCGTCTACTATCGTCAAGAAACAATCAATACGTATATAATCGTTGTGGTCTGTGGGATTTTAATTCAATAGTGTAAACCTTGCAGTTTTAGGGAAGCCTCACATATCGATTTTTTCCACAAGAAACGTCATATGTTCGTTTTGGGGGTGGGGGAGGGGGTTTACAGCTGTGACGTTTCTCTGTAAATATCATGGAAAAGTTCGATAGTTTTTTCGAATACCTTAACATTTCGGAATCAACTTTGCAGAGTAAAAAAAGAAAACAACTTGAAAGAAAACGACTATTCAAATATAAGGGCTGGTAATTGTGGTAAACTAAGAATAAAAACTCCTTATATGGATAAACATTATAAACGTTCATCTCACATGTGCACGCACGCTAACAGCTGCTTAATAATTAACTTACGTATTTGTAAACATCAGTCGATAAATAAAATGGTACATTAATATGGACAAAATGGATCAAAACCTCTGAAAACAGCAGTTGTAGTTCCAATTCTTTTGGGGAATTTAGTAGCAAATATAATCCTTAAATAGCTCATCGATTTGTATATGTTAGCGCTATTAAAAGTCAAACGGGCGGGTCGTAGATCACGTTGAATAATGATCTGAAGTTATCATGCAACCGTGAACAATGTCTCAAAATACTGGATGTTTGATGATTTTTTTACAAATATACTGGGATTTCTGGACCACTTTTAAACTTAGCAAAGTGAAAAGTTCCCATTCAAGAATATGTTTTTTCTCAAAAGGTAAAATACTTAGAATACTTGATTAAATTGTTTACTTCGACGGTGTATAAATTAACAGCGTTTGACTTGCAAGACGTCAAAAACGGAAGATTTCAACGCGCTGTCGTTTATCGCGTATTCATTTGCCAAAAGAAGTATTTACGTCAATTGAAAGCTTCTTTATTAAAGAGCCAACTAGTAGAAGCATGATCGATTTGGAGCTTTATCGCATGGTGAAAATCGATTTTGTTAAGAGGGTATCGCAAATGAAGTAAGATAGTGTGCTCCAAAACTACGATTATTTCTATTCCTAAAAGTAACTCAGATTTCCTGTAACTCATGTACACAGTCCTTTGAATAACCGAAAACAAGATTTTTAGGGTTTTAGATCGATTAGAAACGGTTGTCGTCGTGAAATTTATCTGTAAAATCAGCGCATATTTTCCCAGAAAAAATGGCGATTTAGGGTGGTCATGTTAAAACGGCATTTTCTCAAAGTTAAAAAAACATTTGACCTAAAAAAATATATGGTGCATTTTCCGATATAATAAGGTATATCTGGGCAAAATTTGAGCAAAATCGATTTTTCAGTCTTGGCCGCTTTATGTTTGATTTTTGTGGACATCCTCTCTTAACCTTGTCTCTCTTCCCTTATTCAGTTGACCGTAAAAGGTAACAAGTCATGTAATTTATGTATAGGTTCTATCATGTCCTTAATCAGATTTGTACATGTAATTTCTCTATGATTCTCTCTTTTAATACCACACCAAAATAATTCTTCATCTTAAGTCATTTTGGGATAGATTATTCTAAGCGCTCTCCATTGGATCCTCTCAATATCCTGACATTGTTCACCTGTTAAACCACCATGCCAACTTGTGCTCCATATTCAAGTACTGATTTAACTACAGATGTATAAAACGCCTTCAAGTCCTTTTCCTTGCCCCATAGCTTTTAAGAACTTTTAACAAATATAATCGTTTAGCAGCTTTATTAACAATATGTTCTGTATTTGTGTTCATTTCAAGTTATCATCAATCCATAAGCCAAGTAGCTAAAAGCATGTGACTCTTTCAAGAGTAATTTCTGTGACCTTTAAATAGGGAATAACCGGTTTTTGTCTATGAAAATCTATTATCAATTTCTTTACACTTTTTCAAACTTAGTTGCATTCTTTCATTTTCAGCATATACTTTCACTGTGTTGATCTTTTCTTTGGGTATAACCTATATTTGTACCAGAGATATGTGTGTGAAAATCTATGACCTGGAACATTGTACTGTCATCCATAAAAAGTATTGAATCCATCATTAATTGGCAGGAAAAGCAGCAGTCCAGCAAATGAGACAGCACAATCCATTAATGTGTAGTTCAAATTATATCATTTTTAAGTTCAAAAATTGGGAGGAAGAGCAGCAGTCCAGCAGATGAGACAACACAACAAGATAGGAAAGGAAAATTACAGAAGGAAAGGGACTTTTATGGGTGTGTTTACAATTCATCTTACCACTTTGCACAGATCGATCTCCACGATCTCTTGTCCTTGTAAACAGGCATATGGCGTCGTTCGAGACCTCTGGCCTTGCCACCGTACCTTGTGACATCCATTTTGTGCTTCTGTACATGGTAGAACGATTCTGCAATGGCTTCAGTACGTGTCTTTGTGTACATGATGTCAAAAACAAGGCAAAACTCTGGGCCAATGACAGAGTAAAATGAGGAATCGCAGTACAATGCTGAGATGACAGTTTCCTCCTGAAGAAGAACTTCCATTGTTTCTCCATTGCTTAATTCCACGGAGGACTTCTGACAATGTGAATTTGCAGAAAGCTCACCTCCCAATTCCATATTTTGCTTTCGAACATCTGGCATTTGGGATACAAATGTGACACATCGCCGAAACTCTGCTGCTCCATGTTGCGAAAACATCCTGTTATCAACAGGTATTTTTCCATCTACTCTCATTCCACACAATACAGTAAAAAGATTTCCAAAATCTAAGCATTTGTGGAGGGTCTTGTTAAGTTACGCATAGCTGTTTTTTGAAATGCTGTTCAAGCTCGCCAATAATTTCTTCTGCCAGATTCCTCAAATATGGCAAGCAGCCACCCAGTTCTTATGCCTCCCATTCAACTGACATTACGCTTTCAACTTCTTCGGTCACTGGCCAACCTAAAACCAATTCACTATTGCCATATCGCATACTTGATTTCACTGATTTGCTTGTGCAATCGGGGACAGATGGCAGCATACGCAACTCGCCAATGAATTTCTTCATCTCCGCTTTCACCAATGGGGTGTAATGGCACAGCTTCCAACCTGGACACCAGTTGTCCTGATACTGCAACATCAGCACGATGATGGGCCACAACAGGTTGAGAATATGTATGAAATCAAGAACAAAATCTTGGCTGCACAACTTGTATTATTGCCTGGAAAATTTTTTTGGAACACTTTTTTAGCGACTGAAATGTCTGTCGGACACTCCCTGTTGGTTGGGCAAAGCAAGCTCACACCCCCCAGCCGTAATACCTAAGTTTCGGCCTTGTCAACTGGATCATTCAATTTAACTTTGATACAGGTGTGCAGGTTCAAATGACGTGGTTGGGAGATTGAAGCTCCTGAGTTCCCATCTGTTTCCTAAAGGATGATAACAGCATAAATTGACATACCTACCTGCTACTCCATTTAAGGTATCTGCCCAGGCAAAAAATCAACGTTTTGAAATATTTACTAAAAATCAGGAAAAAAAGTCACAAGATTGACATTTGCAGAAGGTGTTATATATGACTAAAGGAACATTTTTTTATAGGTTTCAAATCTGCACACATATGATGACGTCATTAATTACCACCCCATCTTTGGTATAAAATTTTATAAAATCGCACTTTGATCTTTGCTGATGTAATTCTTTTAGGACTCGAACATTGATTATTTATTTATCCATGCTAACAGTGTTTTATGTGTTTGCTCCACTATCAAAATAATTTGGGTAAAGATTTATTAGATGCTCTATATTTGAGACACCAAATAGTCTCAATTTCATCACATAGTGATTGTAAAAGGTAGAGTGAACACAGAAATGTTTGTTGTGATTAAGGCTATCACAGTGCCAAGTTTTGTACAACAGGAATGAATAGAATAAGAATTAGAACGCAAACTGTATCTTCTGTCGTGCTTCTGTCTGTGACTATATACACTGGAGGTGCAAATTGTCAACTGGAAATTTACAGCCGTACATGTCCTCTCCCGCCATTTTGAATAAGGTACCGCTTGTAAAACGAATCAGTGGCGCATAAAGCGACTTTGTTCTCCTGTGGTGTTGTGTTTACTCTACGTTGCTAGGTGTAGACAATAATTCTAATTCATTTCCAGATAACTTCCGGAGAAGATCGGGTGCACATCCTCGCTCCAGGTCTCTGTTCGACAAAATTCAATATGGCGGACTTATCCTTTTGCCCGAAGAAAAGAAAGTTGTCAAAGAAAGAAAGAAAAATGATGTACAAGAAAGGAAAGAAAAGCGCAAAAACACAGGGCATAGGTGTGATGTCTCGTCAACGATTTACACTGCCATCTTTGTGGAAAAGTGAAAGACAGCAAAGGGAGACGTGCAAAGTTGTTGATTACTATTCACCTGGAAAAACGAAGTATAGAACACAGGGTGCTGTAAGAGAACAGCTTCGTTGTAGGAATATGAATATGTGCTTTGACGAAATCGAAGAAACATCGTCACAGACTTCGGGTGACAGTAGCGACGAATACCAACCGCACAATGAGTCTGGGGGATCAACCTTAGTATCTAATAAGGGTATGGAAGTTGAACGGCTCTTGGCGGTGTGCAAGTCTACACAAATAACCAAACTTGTGGATGACATCAACATGACTTCTCGATGCTCTAGCAATGGATGCAATGGTATGTTTAATTGACATGTAAAATATTTGTTTTGAAACGTGCAAGAAAATTTTTAGGTGCATGTATGTATATCCTTAGCAAGACAAAGACTATGTAAAAAAATAATGAAGGTATGTCCTGGATAGCCTGACGGATCGTTGTTTGCTAATTTGCCACCTTGTTATTACATACCTATATATTACATAAATTATAAAAAATATGTAATCACTATTCACGGAGTATTTCAGTGACTCAATACTGAGTAGTGAGAACTAACAAAGGTGCAAGCCAAAAGGTTGAACCCTGAAGCAATGTTGATTAACTTAAAACAACAAACAGGTTACTATTTAAGTATATTGATACAATACAACTTACCTCAATTCTCGAACAATGCTGAAACTGTAATTCAAATAAGGCCAACAAATTACAATGAACTCAATTTAGCTACACATGCAAGATTTTAAACAAAACTGTGACTAGCTAATTGCAATCCAGATTACAATTGTTGATGCTCATTGGCGGATATGAACAACAAACCCGGAAATATGTTAGGATTTACCTCCTGCACCTTACTAACAGTATCATTTTACAGCTCAGAAATTAGTCATTCAATAAAGTCATAGTCATGAAGATCTTTAGCAATGCATTAGATCAATAAATGAACAGGGGCGGATCTAGCCTTAAATCTGACCATAGAATATTCCTTCTTGTTTCTCGCATAACTAGGGGGTTCGGGGGAAACCCCAGAAAAACCTATTTCCTGCTTTCGGAGCATCAAATTCTTGTCCTAAAATTTTGCCTTAACATGGCCATAAAGTAACAAGAAACACAATAACTGAAAAATGTTCTTGGTATCAGTGTTCAAGTTTCTGCTCCATGAATCGTGTGGCGTCTTGACATAGAAAAGTCGTCTTTCGCCACTGAGCACATTAAATGTTCTCAAGCAGTTCCTATTTAATAACATATTGCACCGGTGCAATATGACTTTGCAGATTCATATCTTTGGTTATGTGAATGCTATGAAACAAAAATACTACCGTTCGATTCATTGAAACATTATCGTCTAATTCCTAACAATAGTTTTAGTCAACATTATAGCAATTTATGAACAACCTCGTTCCCAGGGCCTTTTGGCTTTCATTTGAGTTATTTTTAAATACAATTTTATCATGCAAAATCCTTGATAATTGTTTCTTAAATGTCTTTGGCTTAGAATTCGGTACACTGTCCAAGTACAAGGTGTTAATATAAACAACAGAACAATGTATATAATAATTACTTTTTATTAAATAAAATAGTAAATATTTTACAAATTGCTGTGCATTACAAACCCAAAGTGTATATAATTATCAATATAATTAGGACTTCTAAGCTGTTCGCATGAGTTTGACTCCGATATAATTCGCAGATATAATTTGCTTCAAAACGAAGCATGCAAGCTGACAATGACAGGAAACAAGGAGGATGTACCTGTGCAGTGCAGGGGTGTTGTGCGCACTGCCTATAGTGGTGTCCAGCATCCCCTTGAAGAAAACTCTGGTATTCCATATATGAGTTATGAATAATACTTAATATATTGAAATTATTAATTTTCGGGGAGAATGCCCCCTGAACCATGTAGTAATGCCACCTCTGGAAAACCTCCACCCCTTCTAACAAATCAGTATAGACATGTCTGAGAGGCAGGATTTTCTGGAATATTATTAGCAGTAAAGTGAAATTGTTGCATATTTTCAAGCATGCATTGTAACCTGGTTGGTCCAGCCATATGAATACAATCTTTAAATAAAATATAAAAAAAATGCATGCACAGGTTTTTCAGAAGTAGCATTCAAGGCCAGGTTGGCTTGGCCAGCCAAGCCCAACTCCCGTGAATAGCCTTTTAGTACACATTTGAAGCATCTCTTAAGCCATCAAAGTACATGCATGCACATGGACATAAGCCCATCATTGCACAACTTACACAATTTCTGAATGAATTTTAGTCTCTGAAACAAAATCAAATCATATATCATTATTCAAAAGTTGTAAACAGTATTGCATATATAACAAAATATCGTTGCAATTCTAATGGTAACTATAAATTAGGCCAATTTAAACTCGACTAATTTAAATATGAAGAATATAAAAAACCAAAGGTCATATTTATAAACCCAGACTTATACAAGAAATTATTTGTACACAACAATATAAACGCTATACAAAGCCATTAAATGAAGGCAGATTTTGCCCTGCCTCGTTCCCAGGCGCTAATAAAAAAATTCATGCGAGTCACTATATGAAAGGTTTACACGAAGTAGTGCATCATGACGAACAAGCGCAGGGAGTTATGGGCTTGAGGCATCGAAAATTGAGGAGCGCCTGGGAGCTCTTGTGCCGTTTCTTGCAAAATTCGTCTGTTTCTTGCAAATCGTGGTTTTTTGACAGTTTTGGGGCTTTTTTCGCCATTTTTTTTTGAGGAAACAACATTTCAAATTGTTCAATTAAACATGTGATTACAGTCAGATGATATTTGATATCATTTAACGCTTTAAATGATTCCGAGATGTCAGCACTTGAAGAGTTCAACGGGGCTGTAGAAGCCAGTTTATATAATAAATTTACAAGGTATGGAAAAATGACAATGAATTTTTATCACAATGAGCAATTTATTTTAAAAATATACAGCTACAAGACGTTTTTTAAACAAGGGAGCGATGAAACTTTATTTTGTATTGCATTTGCAAGATTCGTCTCAGGATTTCAGTTACGAGCTTATTTACATGCAGTATGTTTGATTTTCACAATGCAAACACTCGACAATATTTTGAATAATTCCGGTAAGGATAGCTTTATTTCTTTCTGGTGATATACATGAAGGGATTTATATTTAGATCTGTTGTTTACTTGTATGTTCGACAGCTATTATACAAGATCGGCCAGGCGCTAACCAGAACGCTCATATCCCACTCTCCTTTGCACGCCTATAATGTGACGCACTACTTCATGTAAACCTTTCATATAGTGATTCGCAAATCCCTTAATTAGCACCTGGGGACGAGGCAGCATTTTGCCCTAAATAATCCGTAAGAGGTGTGTACACAATTAATCTTCTTTCACAATTTAAAATAAACAATAATACTAACCTTCGACAAATCATGTATAAATCTTGTAGAATTTGTATAATATATGATAATGTACATGTCATTGACCAATCAGAATACATAAAAGACCAGCTGGTGCCTGGAACTTTTCCCTTCGCCACATTTTCAAAAAAGGCTCTGGGAACGAGGTTGATTTATGAACTTTGAGAGGTCAAGCAATATCATATATTTCACTATAGCTACTCAATTTTCTTGAACAATGTTGCAATGTAAAGCAAGCCATACCTTTCGCCCAACATAACTTCAGCCCCTTCGGACAAATCCTTTTTCGTAATAGTCTTGTTTGAATCAGCATCCAAAACACTATTTATAGAGTGTTATTCCAAGGACGTTTTCTGAATGTAAGGCCATCACTCACTCAGTTGTTAACATTTATAGAAGTATGCGGCTATTGCAATGTGAGATGAGGGTTCCAAGCAGTTAACGATTATTTCATTTCTTGCACAATAACCCAAGCATGACAACAAACCAAGAGCAGGTAACAACCTGCCAAATTAAACCAAGGCACAAACTCTCCATATTTGAAAAGCTCTCCATATTTGAAAATTAGAACCCTAGAAATGCCATTTCCAGCGATATGGGCATTCAATTATGAGCTTCAGTTTAATTTCAAAAAAGGGAAAACCTTCGAAATTTTGCCATTTGATTTTTTTTCCACCCCATCCCCCTTGCACCCCTGTTGACCAAGGCCAACAGGAGAGCAATTTCAAATCTGTTCAGTTTTTTTATACACCCAGTATATAGACTGCTTATATGTCAGTAACAGGCTCGGAGTGATAACAAGAATTTACGAGATAAATACATTTTTCCTGTTTGTCAGACAGTTGATAATGAGGCAACCACTCAGAGTGCTTTTCATTATAAGAATGATAAACAAAAATTGTCGTATCTAACAAGTACGCCATAGCATGAACTTCTGTTTCTGTTGCCCAAACAGCAGGAACATCCATGTTACTATTGGTAAGGTATTGTCAACATCTCCCCCTATATCTTGCTTCCAGGCTCCTTCCACTCATCCCCTTTCATATAACTTACTAACATCGACCTCACTTTCCCATATTGATCTTCGTTACCAGTTAACCAGTAGGAAATGGCTCTAAAAACAGTTCCCATCATCCTTGACTGAAACAGTCGCACTAGGCTTAATTGTTCGTTCCAATAAATTTATATTCTTGGTGGGATGGTCGTTATTAACATCTAACCTGAGTTTAAAACACTTTTCCCTCTGCCAATCCCTGTCAACAAGCCAAAAGTAAAAGGCAGTCTTGGATGGCTCTACTGTACCTGTATAAACAACTTCTTCCAATGGTTCCTCAAAGTATTTCTTTTTGTATGTCTTGAATAGCTTTTGTATTCCTTCCAGTGGTTCCTTAAGTTCAAAATGTTTGCCCTCAGGCACAATTTTTGCTTTTGTAAATACGAACTTGGTTTCTACCGATGCAACATCCTCCTTTTTTGGCCATTGGTGATGTATGCCGCCCTTCCTTTCCAAGAACTTAATGATGATGTGCGAATCATCTACCTTTTTTGTTTTGTAACTTGGCCAATATAAAAACATGTTTCATATGCCACACAATCCAATCAAGTTTGTTAGGCTGATCAACCTGTAAATAAGAAATAATAAGACTAAATATTCAGTTATGGATGACTGGTACTCTGTTCACGTTTTATACTCATACAATGAATCAAAGCAATATTTCAGAACAATTCCTGCGAACGATGCTTGATTGCTAGACTAAGCCTTTTAATTTCAGTTTTAAATACCGTAATAATATGCCCTGGAGAACTGATGAATGTGATTGCTAGGTAGTCATATTCAAATAATGTTAAAAGCACCTTGTGTCCCAAATAATGTTAAAAGCATTTTGTAGCCCATATATAATGTCAAAATCATAGCATATAATGCTGGAACTTGAAGCACCACGTATAATGTAGAAAGCACCTCGTATAACGATAAAAGCACCACATATATAATGCTAAAAGCACCGAATGAAATTAAATTCCGCTATGGCTTTCCATAAGGTTCGTGACGTTCGTTGAAGCCATTGTATACAAATCACAAAAGCAATATCAAATATGATATGAATAGTAATATTACAATGACCACCGTCACAGTTGTGAATACTTGTGCAGAAAGCTTCGTGAGAAAGGTTTGAATATTAACAACCTCCGCCTTCATAAAATAGCGGGACTTCAGCATTAAAAACAACCATTCTGGGCATGCGCTGCACCAATTATGCAACCAGAATTTCTTGTATAAAATAGTATTGCATATTCCGCCATATGAAAATCAGCGGAACACGAGACATACGATTCACGAATTGCGTGAGTAAGCAATAAATTGTGTGGATATTAGCTAATTCTGCAGGGTATCAGTTATAATAGTTTTGTTTGTGGAAACAACACGTAAATTTATTACTGCAAAGCTTTCGATCCGTAAGCCCGGATCTTCATCAGTGCTAATAATATGCGACTTGTTTAATTCACACACCCTTTTTATAAACAAAAGTGTCGTGATCTGTTGGTGAAACATTGGTGAAACTGGTCGAAATCTCTCAGAGTACGTCTTAAGGAACACAAGACGAATTGCGAGAAAGCCAAGCAAAATAAATCTGCTGTGGCTAAACATACTTGGACTTACGACCATCGTATAAAATGGGACGAAGCAACCATTTTGGCGATTGATAGTCATAAGTTTTCTCTCAAAATGAGAGAGTCAATTGAAATCGAGAAGCACAATACTGTAGATCAGGAGGGAAAAAGCCACTAGATAGTACATGGCATGCTCTCTTTAATGTGCAAAATTAATTTCTGTCTTGGATGCGTGCATGTTAATTGGAATCACTTCACTACATTTGAAATGACGTGGTTGATGTGCCGTTTAATTAAATTTCAAATGACGCGAGCCAACAGATCACGACACTTTTGTATATAAAAAGGGGCGTGTGAATTAAACAAGTCACATATTATTAGCACTGATAAAGATCCGGGCTTACGGGAGCGAAAGCTTCGCAGTAATAAATTTATATGGTGTTTCCACAAACAAAATGATTATATGTTTTATCGCCATGCAAAAATACAAAGAATTTATTAGGGTACCAGTTGCTAGACAACAAGAGGTCAAAGAGCAGACAGCAATATTGCATAAACTTTAAGTAAATAACAAATGAAAGCACTGAAAAATTATCATAATTAATATTTAAATTTTCACAATAAGCAAAGCTGTGATGTTGGCTTCACTATAAAACATTTCCTCATTTTTTTGGAAATTGTTAGTCCCACCTGGCAGGAAAGCGGGACCGCTAGCTACGCCACTGGTGTTAATTGAATTAGCTGTATCTCTGAATCGATTTTTGACTAAACAAGACGCCGACTCGGCGTTAACCTCGGGTCGGTGGATAGGGAATCGTCTTGTAAATATCCAAAAATTGTATAAATCACGATAGTTTAATAGTTCACTAGTATAAATGGTGAATCAGTTAATCAAAGCTCCGTTTTAATATTTTATTGACAATAATTACTTGCCCTCATCAAACCTATTGTTTTCTCTCTGCATTATATCAGCGAATGTCGAGAAGTTTTCATTTAACGTTCTACTGAAAAACGGGAGCGGCCTTTTTGGTTGTATAGGGAAATTCCGGCTCAGGGGTAATGTTTATACGCGTCATATTCTATGTACGCGTTAAAATAGCACACAACATTATTAAAAATAATGCAGCGTGCATCAGTGCACACAGACATTATTAGCAATAATGCATCTTCGTCCCCCTGACATGTACACGCGATAACGTGAACATCCCAAGATGAGAAGGTGACAGTGCTAAAGGCCCCCCATACGGTGTCGTCGGGTGCCTGAAGCACTGTTGGAAACGGTCGCTGTGAGTCTTTTCAGTTCAATTTTATAGAGAAATAGTTTCGTTTGCACTTGTGGGATTTTATCCTAGATATACGCATGTGCAGAATACACCATAAGTTCTATTCCCGTGTTTATCCAATACGCTATTTGAGTAAACCTTATCATTAATGATAATATGTAAACTAGAACACTATAATTGACCTCCGCTTGTGGAGATTTTAATTTAGGGCGATTAATTAAACTGAAATCTGTTCTATCACAATGCAATACAGTGCCTATGGTTATGTCTATATGCATGTCCTCACAAATGTCTAGTGTGTAACGTTGGATAGGTTCATTGTCATACGGTCCCGACAAGCAGCAACGTACAGTAGTCTTCCAGCCGAAAATAATTACTTTTGATTCGGGTCAGTAATTATAATAGATAACAAGTGAAAGTTGGCCGCGGTATTCCCATGCTATATTAACGACGTATTGTACATTATATCAACATATACTCGAGAATAGTTGTCCAGCTAAACATGTATGTCAAAATTATCACATCTTCTGGTTTTAAATCAACAATTCTGGCGGATTTTGTGCAAGGACAGCTTCGGGTTCCGTTTCGCTTTGGCCGATGCTTGCCGGAAGTACACTTATTTACCGGAAGTTGTCGTCTCCTCCGCAGGCCCTTCGATCTTCGACTACGCGCGCGGCTCGACACAAATGAAAAACAATAAAAAAAAAAATAGGAGCCGAATTTAAGACCTCGGTGTCGTACCGACCCGAGGTAATTATCCCACATGCATACAGGCAAAGAAAAGCAAACAAATGCATTGTATGAATCAACGAAATCAGCCACAATTCGATTCAGCATTTGTATGTGTGTATAGCAATGCTGAAAGATTAGAATGAAACACACTTATATTGGGGTGCAAGGTCGAGTATAGAGAGATGTCAGTGATAATTAGTTAATTTATAAAAAATTGGTATAACCTTATCATAATATTTAATATTTATATTGCGCAAATTAACATGTTATAGTATATGATCAAATGCGCATGATTATCAATTCTATCTTGCGTGACACCCACCAGCTGTATACCCGACAATGCTCTGCCCAATCTGATGATTCTCAGTGACCTTGAATTAAATAATTAAATAAATATAATTGTAAGTTTTTCAAAAATAGGCTCCATACCTGTGACAAAGAACAAAAATATAGGCCCATACTTTACGAAGACGTTTAAGTTGTAAATCAATTGTAGTTTCCTGGTTATGTGCCACCCTCTTTCGCAGACCTTCTACAATTTGTTCCAACTCATTTTGCTTTGAAATACTCTGAAATAAGAACAGATAATGAAAACAATTATGCGTGCAGTGTTAATCTTTTTGCATTGTGTATGTCATTTTGACTCTTTTGAATGAACACTGCATGCATGCTTACCTCTTTATATTTTTCTTTTATCAATTCATGAGCACATTTCTCTTTTTGAAGTTCGTCAGTTACCATTTCCACACCAAACTATGTATTATGAGTGGGTCGGACATGCTTTTAGCTGCTCCGCCTTTGGTCTTTTATTTATCTGTTTGATATCCTCTCCTATACTTGTCATATATCGGCTTGGTCATGATGTTGCGATCAATGTCCCTTCTACGCTATTTGAACGAATTTTTAAAGTCTTGTAATGTACCGCTTCATCGACCGATTGACTGTCCAACTTGGTGAAACTTAGTGTCTCGAGGCATTGCTGCTTTTGCGTCTACTAAACAAGGTTGTCGTGCTGGCATCAACAAGGTGAGAAAGATTAATACTTTTATCAGTTGCCGAAGAAGGGATCCAGTTAATCTACGCGGAGTGAACTCATACAACCTCACCCATATCACACCGATCCATTTTAGCTCATCTACATTATATCTGTTTGCTCCTAGCTTAATGCTTACAAATGCTATGTCCCTTGCTCCTAAAATTGATGAAATTCGATCATTTATCTTGGACAGTCATTTGGACTTAATTTCGATTACTGAAACATGGCTTCACAATACATTCAGCGATAACGTGATTCATGTTCCCGGCTACAGGGTCTTTTGTAAAGACCGCATGACTGACATTCATGGAGGGGTGTGCCTGTTTATTCGTGAAAAGATTCCCTACGAACATTTAGTTAACTACCAAATATAAGATCTAGAAGTACTGTGGGTTAAAATTCGCCCTAGACGTCTTCTGCATGGCGTCTTGTGTGTTGTTGTTGGAGTCGTTTATCACCCTCCAAGCCAAAATAACTCAACTATGTCCGATTACTTATCTAATTGCCTTTCCGCTATAGAAAGCGATCTTCCAAACTGTGGAATTATATTAACTGGGGACTTTAACCATTTTAATTCCTCGTTAATTGAAAGAAATTTTAAACTAAAGCAGATTGTTAAATTCCCGACATGTGGCAATAAACATTAGACAAGATTTTAACAAATTTACATACGTTCTATGACGAAACTAGTCGCTTCCCACCTTTTGGCCTCTCAGACCATTGTTCAATTGTCGCCTCACCGAAAGGCAGAGATAAAACAAATGGGAAACCAGTAAAAATTATTACGAGGGATTTAAGGAAAACAAAGAAAACTCAACTAGGGCGTTATTTGTCATCAATTGATTGGTCGGTATTAGATTTGATTACCCCAGTGGACAAAAAACTTAGCACCTTACTCAAGCTCATTTTTATTGGTTTTAATACAATCATGCCTGAGCGGACACAAACAATCTATTCTAATGATGTCCTGTGGATGACTCAAGAGTTGAAATCCCAAATACGTAAACATCAGACCGCTCTGGCAGAGGGTAATCATGTGTTGTTTAAGTATTATCACAACCTTGTCAACAGAAACCGTTGTAGGGAAGTATATTATAACACCAAAGTTGCTCGCCTTAAAGATAGCAAGCCGAAACACTGGTGGAACAAAGTCAAACGAATCAGTGGTCATTCTCCAGTTTCTAATCGAAACAATACTAATATTGAGTCTTCACTTCCCACTCAAATCACTGATCAGCGGTCGTGCGATGAGTTAGCCGATTTCATAAATGAATCCTTCTTAGAACCACAGCAAATGTTTGAACCTCTTGATGAGTCCAGCAAACTTTGTGATGAAAATTTTACATCATTAACATGTAAATTGCAAGTAACCGAACTTGAGGTATGCTTTAATTTAAAATCTCTTAATACAAGCAAGTCACCAGGACCTGATGGTGTACCGTCTTGGCTACTGAAAGACTGCAGAGATATTAGCCTACCCAATTAGTCTTGTTATCAACAGTTCATTCGAACAAGAACAATTTCTGTTGGCATGGAAAGCAAACATATCCCCCATACGTAAAGCAAGCCAAGCGAATGAAACTAATCCGAACATCAATAAACTCCTTCGCCCAATTTCATTGACCCCAATTATTTCCAAGTTGGTTGAGGATTTCATCATTCAAAAAGAATTAAAATCGGCCGTCTTAGAAATAGTCAAGAAAAACCAGTTTGGTGTGGTACCAAAATCTTCAACTGTGATGGTCCTAATATCCATGATTCCATAGTTGGCTACAAGCTACTGATCAACCTGGTCACATAGTTCGAACAATTTTGTTTGATTTCCGAAAGGCTTTCGACCTTATAGATCACAAACGACCTTATAGATCTGTTTTCAAAAAATTGGATCATTGATTTCTTAATTGACCGGTCTCAGCGAGTGAAGCTCTTGGTGTTAATAATTTTTCTAGTTGGAGACATCTTCAATCTTGAGTACCCCAGGGAACGAAGTTGGGTCCCTGGTTGTACCTTATTATGATAAATGATCTGACAACTACTCTAGCTGACCCTTGGAAATTCGTTGATGATTTAACACTCTCTGAAATAATTTAGAAAAACCAACTCAGTCAAATTTAGACATCCGTCAACGAAATTCAAGCCTGGTCAGAAAGTAATCTTGCTGAACTTAACGAAGAGAAATGCAAGGAAATACGAATTAATTTTTCTTCTAATAAAGATGGTAGCTCCTCTTCCTCCTGTTTTAGTAAATGGCCAGGAACTTGAGGTCGTTAATCATGCTAGAATCCTGGGTCTTACAGTTAGTAGCGATCTGAAATGGACAATCCACATTGAAAATATTGTGTCGAAGGCAAAACAACTGTATTTAATCACTCAACTGAAACGAACAGGAGTTTCAGCTAAAGATATCATCCAAATATATTGTGCATGTATACGACCACTGTTGGAATATGTGTCTCGTGTATTTCATAATTCGTTACCTAAGTATTTGAGCACTGAAATCGAGAAAGTCCAAAAACGCTGTCTAAAAAGAATTTTCCCTCAACTTTCGTACGATGAAGCCTTGGAAACTTCCGAACTAAAGAGACTGCAGGACCGTAGATCTACAACTTGTTCGAAACTGTTTTCGCAGGCACTTCAAAGTGGTCATAAACTACATAGTTTAACATTTCCCATAAAAGGAATGCTCTTATTGTTTAAGAACAAGTAACAAATTTTTAATGCCTCGGATTCGAACTGAACGTTTTAAAAACTCATTCATAGTATCCAATAGTCTTTTATTGTAAATTATTATTCTTAACATGTAAAGCTTATCGTATATAATTCAGTTTTCAACTGTAAATTACGATTCTTAATAAATCAATCGATCAATCAATCAAACTCATTGTGATGACGATAAAGCACAGAAGATACAAACGCACCATCATATGATGTTTTTATAGTTTTAACTGAACCAAATTACTGGAAACAGGATTCCGGTTATACTCATGCATGTTAATTTGAATCTCTTAATTCAGCATATATTATGTATGTATTAACTCTTTTTCATCATGTCCCAGTCGCGTCAATCCCGAGAGATCGACAGCTAGAAATTTCATACCTTTGGTTCAGTGCATGTTATGAAGAGAGAAATACCACCATTTGATTCAGAAATAAAAGATCAACTAGTTCCAAAACATAGTTATACTCATTATTAACATTGTAACGATTTATGGGCCTTTGAAAGTCAAATGCGATCGTACACTATCAAATTACATAATTGTCTGAACAAAAATATAGACTAGCAATACCTTTCACAAAAATAACTTCGGCCCCTTCGAACATATCGTCTTTGTAATAGTCTTGTTAGAATTCCCATTAAAAACACTATTTAGAGTGTTATTTGCAAGCCTGTATCTTCAAATCTGTATCTTTTATCAATATATTTCCATTTCTTGTCCGACTGTGAGCTCGAAGTGAGTTAATCCCAACCGGAAATACGATGCTTGTATCATATGACCCTGCAAAGACCAGAAATGGATTTGCAAGGTCAAATTGCACCTACATGCGTCAGTTTGACGTCATCCCGGCTACAGCAGCTTCTTATGGCCAATTATTGCACAATGTACACAAGTGCGAGTAAAACCAGACATCTTGAAAAATTCAAAATAAATATTCTACTCGCCGTATTCAAACAAAATTTTGTACACAAAAGCGCTTGAATACAAAGAGTATTTTACACATATAGCCGTTCAGCAAATAACAAAATGTTCAAGACATATTCAAGATTTTGTGGATATGAAATTTAGAATCTTTGGTGTTCTGACATTTGAAAATTGTATTAATTTTAATACGCAATAAATAAATAATTTTTCGAAACAGTGAAGTCTGAGCTATATAATGAAACAGACAGATTTGAATACTTTCTCACCCTTTGTTCTGTTTCTTTTGTGTTCCAAAGGTTTGACTACATTATTCATCAAAATATGTAGTAATCAATGTAGTATTTATAAGGGATGGACCATTAGATTTTT
>CACRXK020001449.1:40752-54350 GCA_902702795.2 Paramuricea clavata | reverse complement strand
TAACTGAGAATGGATTATTTCGCTATATTTACAACAATGTTTAATATATTAAAAGGAATAAGATAGAAAGGGAAGCCCGACAAGTAGAAGATATTAAGTTAAAGTGTTATGTGAACAGTTGTAGTTCTTTACTAGCTTTAAGTCCAGTGTTAAGAAAAGGTTTGTTATGTTTGATAAGCAGTGCTTCAAGAAAAGCAAGAATGTTGTAGTTGTTAGATTTTGTAATGTAAGTATTCTGTAGCTGTTGAAAACAAGGTTTACAATAGGAGAAGAGTTGTCAGAAGGCAAAGGAAGATCGTTGAGTAGTGTGAACTGGTCTTGTAAAGTAGCTAAGAATTGAGCATGTTCACATTCAGAAAAATGTTGGCCCACTGCACTAGAAGAGAGCCTAGTTGCATGCTCTTTCAAACGTACAGAAAGGCATCTTTGTGTCATGCCAATATAGGTTCCAATATAGGTTATACTTGGTAATACATACAAAATTTATATTTTTGTTTCAGCACCCGAATAACATTCCAGTGTTGGATTTACTCTGGAAATATTACGAGAAAACGGAGAATTACTCGGCAGCTGCTCGCATACTGAGTAAGCTTGCTGAGCGAGAAGGGTGAGAAACTGTTTTATTTATGAACTGCATTTGCTAAATAGTAATGACTATAAGTGTCTGCTTAAACCGCCTGTTTTGGTCAGCGTATCTCCTTTTAATCGCTCGTGTTTTAATAGAATGAAACGTAAAACTTATAGCTCATGACCTGATTTAAAGTGAATCATGATGCAAATATGTATTTCAGACAATGCAAATTAAATGTCAGCTCCCAAAACCTTGTATGTTCAACACGCGGGAATCGAATTTTGTCTCGCAGCAATATTCTGCGCATGAGATGAGTCATGTGGAGATGTTCCTATTACAATCCAATAGGTACATTGTACGGGTAAAATTTAGTTATTCTGCGTAGGAATGTTCGGTATGAGAATTTTCCTGTACCGATATTATCGGTATACCAGTTTTTCGCCTCTTAAATTAGATAGGAAGATTCCTTAGTGGAAATCCGAAGGAAATTTTTATTTTGAATAATTTGAAAAAAAAAGAAACCCCGTTTATTATAATTTTGAAGCTGTTGACTTTGTTTTTAACACGAAATGTCTACTTCTTTCACTTTACATTTGAGTTAATACAAAAATTGATGATTTCGCCATTTCCATGGTGTGTACATTTGATACGGTATACCGAAAAATTCCGATATATCGGAAATTTCGGTATATCAGTATGACTGAAAAAATTGTACCGATAAACCGATATTGGTTTCAATATCAATATTTTCGGTATATCGGTATACCGAACATTCTTACTTCTGCGTGTTTGAACTTCAATACATATTGTATTATGATCACAGAGCGGACATGTTAGAACATACAAAAACGATAGCTTCAAAATCCTGAAATTCGTAATGATAGTTTAGTTACAGTAAAAGTCAAATGATTGTACGAGGTGGCCGATATTTAACAGTTATTCTACGAACTCGAGTCGAATATGAGCTGATAGCCGATGAGGCGCGCAGCGCCGAATCGGCTATCGCTCATATTCGACGAGAGTGAGTGGAATAACTGTTTTATTATATACACAAGGTCTGAATTTACAGACTTAAATTTGCTTTTCGAATATTTTCAATATTTTTCTATTTTGTTTATGTTTTTGTCTTCGCTCTTTCGGCCGATTATTTTTTCAAAAATATATATTTTCAACCATTTTAAATATTAAAAATTTATTTGCTAACCTGAAAACAATTTGTGGGAGTTTTTTCATTGTGTTTTTAATCCTGTGAAGGCTATAAAAAGCCGTTTTCTCGTTTGCAAAACATCGTAAATTCAGTTTGGCCGCCATTTTGTTTTTCTAGCAGGATATGAGCTAATATCCTGCTAGTAGAGAACCAATCAGATTGCAGAATACCTCATATCCAGACCTTGTGTATATAATAAAACGTTATAGCTAAAAACTGTAATAGATAACACACAATCTGAATGCATAAACTCTGTTATGGTACGTACTCACCATACGAGCAATCAGACTCCACATCCTTACGTTTGCAAATTGACATATTAAGTGGGTATTCGTTCGCGTGTGGGTCTTATATACAGATTAGCTGATAAAACATGACTTATAGATGGCTCGATATTTATTTTTTTAGAAATGATATTGATTTGGAAGGGCGGTTGGAATATCTATCTCGTGCCATCATGAGTGCCAAGAGCTGCAATGTGAGACCTTCAAGTATTTCAGATGGTGAATTTTTACATGAGTTGGAAGAAAAGCTGGAGGTAATGTGACACAATATATGGCACTCTCGTACGAACGGTATTGTCATATCATATACACCAAACTATGCAATACCATTATAAGATGTACCATATATTACCATACCATACCATACATACCTTACCATACCATACCATAGCATACCACACCATACTAAAAAATCTTAATTGTGATTAAGATTTTTGTGGCATCTCACTCGAATGAATGATATTTGATGGGTGTTGTAGATGGAAATTATCGAGTGGAAATTTATATACATTTATTAGATCTAACCAGGAACAGAAGCGAAAAATGCAACCATAGGTCCCTGGCAGGAATTGAACCTGCGGCCCTGTGATTCCAGTGCAGCGGCTCTACCCAACTGAGCTACAGAGGCCAGTTGTCGAGCTCATGTATATATACTAGTTCATATATATATTCTAGGGTACTGTCATGTGTAGGTTATGGGTAAATATCAAGATTTTTGTGCCATCTCACTCAAATGAATAATATTTGATGGCGATATATATATATATATATATATATATATATATATATATATATATATATATATATATATATATATATATATATATATATATATATATATATACACACCATACCATACCATAACATTGTTAACAATAAGACGACAAACAATATGACTAGATGGATTTGATATTTGATATCATGTTATACTACCATTTCATGTTATACTATGTCATATTATACTATACCATACCACTCCATACGACAACATTGCATAAAGTACCATACCATACCATGCAATTCAATTCATGCCATACCATTTTAATTTTTTTTAAACTTTAATTTTACTAGGTGGCAAGATTACAACTGCAGGTGTATGAGCAGTTAATTCAACTGAAAGATTCAGGAAGATACCCAAACATCAATGATGCCTTAAACGAACTAAATTCAAAACTTATGGACGTTACAAAGGTCGGTTATAACTCTTGCAAACATTTCCATTTGTTGTGCATTTGCACTTTGTTAAGCAACTGATGTCAAGTTACTGTCACTTGAATGAATTCAACAAACAAGATGTGGCAATTTTCAGAGCGAACTAAACGACTACATTTTCGTCTGACCAACTTTTATTTGAGGTCGTAAACGATTTTTCTTTGGAGACTCTGGTTTCCTCCTACTTGAAAAGGATGGTTTCGGAAAAATGACAAATGTAACAACTGTATAGTAAAGACAATACAGTACTGTACGCCATATAACATAATAACTAGAAATACCCTATCGGGAACGTTGTTAAAAGACCTATGAGCACGATATACAGTACAACTGCTAAAAAGCAAAAGTTGTTTCCGCTAATTCTATCAGGTTAAACAGCGTAAGGGTGGCTAGCACCATTTGCCATATTTGGATGCACCTTTTATTTGGAAATATACTAAAGTTCTTACTCCAGTTTATGTATGGAGCCTAACTGCTCAAACAGGAATATTTATCACTGTAATTATCCCGTAAACTTTCCCTCGTATCGTACGCCTTTCCCTCGTTTTATAGTTAGATTTTGTAAATAGGACTCGATAGATACAAATAAACCGGGATTCGTCTGGATGTTTGTAAAGTTTAACTTTTATACAGTAGCTTTGAGTTAAAATATATGTTGAAAAACAAGCACATTGCGAGTAAACGTGTTAAACATTAACTTTTTATAGTATTCAGAATGATTTAAACTGACCCACAAAACGCACCAAATAGCAATTTTGGAGTCTTCAGATTCCAAAATTTTCCGGGGGAGGACGCCTCTGGCCCCCCGTACAAAACTCCTACCTTCGGCAATCGCTCAATGCCAATGGGCCCTTTCCAAGTTATGGCCTTCCCCACTTGTAAATCTTTAAAATATGCCTTGAGAGGGATGGAGGTTTTCCTTGTACGAATTAAGCTGGACAAAAGATGATTTACTTTATTTAGGTATTTACTTGACCATTTTTTACAATTTATTCTTAAGTTATCGAGTGAATTAAATCTCTTTTTTAGCTTTATGGTGACTTTGCAGATCGATTTCGTCTTTCTGAATGTAAGCTGGCAATCATTCATTGTGCTGGACATTATGATACAGTGTTAGTTGAAGATTTATGGAATGATATTATTGATTCAGGTTAGTTATTCCTGCATGTTTCATATACTATCACACATTTTCTGGTTTCGTGATTATGTATTTTTATAGTGTTTGGCTATGTACGATTGGAATTTGGTAATCTCTACTTTCCCGTAATCATTACGACCATGCAATGGCTGCGGGTACGAGATTGCATAAGACGTTTTATTTATTATATATTTCTGGTGAAATGGCGGACTGTGATTGGCTGAGAAGCACTTTCAGCGGTCCATTATTTTCCCGTAATGGACCAGCGGTCCATTACGTAAAAACAAACATTTTAAGAACAAAGCATGCATTTTAAAACAAAACAGCAAAACTAATTGAAAATTTGAAAGTTATAATTTAATTTGTTATTAATAAGATATATGCGAATGGTTTCTAATGGAAAAGAAGGAATACATTGTTTTTTTTTGTTTTCTTCGACCAAATGTGTACCACGCCATAAAATAACTTTTTATTAACCTCGCTTTTGCTCAGTATGTACAGAGAAATATCGGACCGAGGTCTATTTTGTACCCTCGCGTTCGGTTAATAAGAAGTTAATAATAATTAAAATAAGTATTGTGCAATGACTATTTCAGACATGGTAATATTCATTGTAATTTCAATTATACACGAAAAAAAACACAAGGGAAATCATGACTGTGAAGATCCAGCTGCATAAACGTTACATTTTTCTGACCAAATATCATTCATGTCTATACGAATGCATTCGCGTCCGTGCTGTAGGCCTACAAGATATTCAACGATTCACCACCAGCTCCTCTTTCTATGTCTTTTACGACACAGCTGCTTATGCTGTTTGTTATTGCTAAAATGTTTTTCCTTATAAGGTTGGCTTTTTAAAGTCCAGTTAACTCAAACAACAGGGATGAATCACAAAAAAAGTTGAAAATTGAAATCACAGTGGAAATATAGAAATTGCAATCGTTGTGTGCTATCAAATCGAGCCATCGCAGAAGATTGGCTATACCAGTTTTCTTCTTAGAATTTGAATGCTGACTTTATAAACGAGTTCATTTATATATTTTGGAAAAAAAAACTCATGTAATTGCTTTCGTTTCCACATTTTTTAGAGCTAAATAGAACAAGACAGAGCTCTCTGAATGATAGAATGACTGCTTTGCGCTATAAATTGGTTATTCTTGGAAAGACATATGTTCATTCTGAAAGATACTTCCCATTGAGTAAGTTTGGTTGTAGTATATCATTTCACTACTAATACTGGAACAAAATAAGACTTCTAAACAACCATAGCCTATCGAAGGGAAGATGGCTGTGAAACTCATTAGAATAACAATATAATTCATCTATGTTAGTTAACGTTTCTTCATAAATCTGGTTCGTCACGTGTGTATTGTATTTTTGCCAAATCCACCAATAGCAATTTCCAATTTACCCTATTGTTCGAGTCACGGATAGGAAACTTTCCTAAAACATTGCTATTGCTTAGTTGGGTAAAAATACAATACACACGTGACGGTGAAAGACCATATTTATGCATAAACGTCGACTAACATAGATAATGAGTTATATTGTTATTCTAATGAGTTTCACAGTCATCTTCCCTTCGATAGGCTATGAAACAACCAAGATAACAATCTTGACAATTTTTCTTTTCCAAAATCGTGTAATCGAGCGAATGACGTATCAGTGTTGTCTTACAACGGGATATATGGAATACAGTACGTGCTGGATAACGAATAGAAGACCGACTTTCTCCATACATTTCCTTATTAAATCAAAGTTGAGAATGACAAGTGTGCTTAGAGTCAAAATGCCCTTATCAATGTCCCACTTTACAGGAACAAAATTTTGACTCTATTCTATATTTAGTATTTGTTTGATGTATTTATGTAAGTTTCCCCTTTCACACGCTAAACCGGGTTTATAAGAATGCTACAGTTATATCTCTTAATTGGATTGCGGAAAACACCAAGTATTTATTATTGCAAAGCTTTCGATCCGTAAGCCCGGATCAAAGTTATGCAATCCATATATATTATTAGCACTGATGAAGATCCGCGAGAAATTGAACATTTAAATTCTAGATGAGAATAAGAGATGATGCAGTTATGCATGCGCATTTATGACGCATATGGACTTTCTCTACCTTGCGACCTATAGCGTCGTGCATGCAATAAGCTCATTTTGCTCCTTTTCACGTAAGGTTTTAATTGAAATGGCCCATTTTGCTGTATATCCCGGAAAGAGCTTCAAACAATTACATTTTGAGCTCCTAAAGGTCAAAGTTTGGTGCTTTTATCTGACCTTTTTCGTTAAACCACCGGCCTCACTACTTGGATACAAAAATTGGTTGAAAAACATTGCTCATACCTAGAGGTAATTCGTATTTTTGTTTTGCCTTTATTCTAGGTTTTCTAGTGCGTGTTTTGGAAGAACACTGTTGTCGTTTAAACTGGGAGAGTACTTGGGTGTTTGAAACAATATTAGATATTGGGATATTACTTCCAGTACTACATAGAATATACGACAGATTATTTAAAACCAAGGTGAGGAATGCATTAACTGACATTGCGTATATATATACAACTAATTCAAGACAGGTTGTCCTTTGAAAAACCTTGAAGTCTAAACCAACATTAAACTCTAAGCGTGCAAAGCATAATGGGAGCATCATTTAATCAGTTTAGAATCATATATGGGGCTAATTTCTTAGAGACATGGTAAATATCTCCTTACGAGAACAATTCATTCATGAAAAGCTGCAACATTCAATTACTAAGCTTGAAACTTGTGCTCCCATTAAGCTTTCCGCGCTTAGAGTTTAAGGTTTAGAGTTTAAGGTTTTTCAAAGGACAACCTTTTTTGAATTGGCTGTATACTGGTTTAATGGTAATATATTCTCGATTTGTGAAAAAATACGTCTCGTCTATACTACAACGTAAAAACGTCTAATTTGTAACAATCAGGATTTTGGGGCATCTCGCTCGATAGAAGGTTTTTCTAGATGGAAATCTCGAGTGTAAATTTTATATCTTTAGACCTAATCAGAAACGTGCACCGGAATCGCAGGACCGCAGGTTCACGATTCCTGCCAGAGGGCCTATTGTTGCATTTTTCGCAACTGCTCCTGGTCCTGGTTAGGTCTAAAAATGTATAAAATTTATACATTCGAGATTTCCATCCCCAAAAACCTCCAACATAACTTGTAACAAAGCTGCATCTGCAGACTTGTATACCAATGCTGTTTCAACAACTTTGTCATCAGGATGTGTTCGCTGCACGAGTGCTTGTTCCCAGCTTGTTGATATGTTGTGAACGACTTGTTGACAACTTGCAGGTTGTTCCAACAACTTAATCTCATCGTCGAGCAATTCAACAACTTGTTAGTAACAACCAACAAGTTGTGAATTACAACCTTGTATACCAAAATGACAAACTAACAAGTTCGTTACAACTTGTTCACATTTGACAAGCTTTGTAACAGACCTGTTGCGAACACATTTTGTCCACACGATGCTAGATTTATATGCGTACTAAACTACCAATCAACAACCATGATGCGCACTTAACATGAAATAAGCTTTTATATCAGCCAATCACAGGTCGTTATTCATGGCGGGGTCCGACCACTGGATCCGACTCTAATTCAAACAATGCACGTAGTAAAGTGTTTATTTTCAATTCATATTTCTAGGATCAAATATGGCAAACATTGAACCGACCATTCCATGTTCTAGAAATCTTGTATAATCTTATTGTAAAATTTGTTGAAACTCCGACACTTGTTCCACCCCAAGACAGGTACGCTACTCAATAAGTTGCTGATGTCGACTATCGCACAAAGCTTTTGCCTTTTAGGCCCGTTTTCCACTAGACGAATTTGTTTGCGCGAAGCGATTTTTCTTTGTCGGCATTGGCTTATCACGTCAGCCGAAGCGATAGTGATGCACCGATATGGAAATTCACCGATATTCCGATAACCGATATCGAAGGACCGATATTTTGCCGATACCGACACCGATATTCCATGTCATTTCACAAAATTCAAAGATGACATCAAATTACCGATACCGATATTTCTATTTTAGTGCCGATACCGATACACCGATATGGATATCGGTGCATCACTAAAAATCGATGCGGACAAAGGAAACGCGCCTTTTTACAACAAGGCTACAACAATAGATGATGAGCCAAAGATTTTTTTGGTAAAAGCAATAAGAACCTGCTCTTATTCTATTATTTCTATGGAATTTATTTCGAAAAGGTCATTGGTTTATAAACAGGAAATACAGTTACCTCAAAAATATAAGCAGATTCTCATCACTACCTACGCTGGTACAGGCCATTGTTTTATAAAGCCGAATATACCAATGCAATTTTACCAAAATGTGTCCGCATAATTATGTAAACGCACCTTTATAGGCACCCCACCGTTTCCTATTTTCAATGTTTCCATTTCCAACTTTTCCCAGTAACGTACAATCGTTAGCTGAGGAATAATATAGGCAGGGCCGCAGTGAGGGGGGGGGGCAGGGGGCAAATTGCCCCGGGCCCCGAGTTGCTGGGGGCCCCTGAAAATTTTTTGTTGGGCCCCAGCCTTTTTTGTGTGTTAAATATTTCCGCGCAAAGGACAAGAGATCTGTTTTTTTGGGCTAAGTACCGAATTTTGGCATGAAAAAATGAGATAAAGTCCCTCGAAAGCAATTGCAACGTACTCGTCCGGAAAAATTTTATACTCCGGAAAAAATTTTTGACCCCTAAAATTTTGGCGCCGGGGGGGGGAGGTTGTTCTCCGGAAAAACAATTTTGAGTCACGGATAGGTGACTTTCCTAAAACATTGCTATTGCTTAGTTGGGCAAGAATACAATACACACGTGACGGTGAAGGACCAGATTTATGAATAAACGTTGACTAATAATGAATTATATTGTTATTCTAATGAGTTTCACAGCCATCTTCCCTTTGAAAGGCTATGGTTTCGGGAAGAGGCGAAATTTCTCCTTATCTGTTTAAGGCTCAAGTCTCAACGCCTTCATATTTGAACAATGAACACTGAAAGGTTGCTGATGCTTGTGTAGTAAACAATTTTTTTCTTTGTTTTTAATAGACCGACATTCACAGCTACCGTGTATGACGCATGCGCAACGTATTTAGTGGAATTGCAGTCAATCGGTTCCCGTCATCCCACATGCCAAGAACTTATTGGAATGTATAAAGGTTTGCAGTCTCGCTTGAAACGTGCGATGTAATGAAACTAAACAAAGAACCATAGTGCAAAGAAATGTATCATTCAACTATGCGACCATCGTAGGGATATTGTACCAAAGATTAGATACGATAAAGTGTGCTACTCGGCGAAAATTATGTCCGAGATTTTTTCATAGCCGCCATTTTGCCAGTAAGTGTCAAATCCAACGCCATCAGTCTCTAAATAGTAAAATCCAACGCCATCAGTCTCGCCGCCATTTTGGCAGTAAGTGTTATGCACTCGTCATCTCGCGTGATCACTCGTGATCAGCACGGAAAATTACGGACACGCAAACATTAGGGAAATACGTCGAGTGGCACATCTTTATCGTATCTAATCTTTGATTGTACTCTGTTGAAACATTCTACTATACGGAACTTTCTACTCAACAGAACTTTCTACTCTATGGTACATTCTACTCTGCAGTACTTTCTATTCTATGGTACTTTCTACTCTATGGTACTTTCTACTCAACAGAACTTTCTACTCTATGGTACTTTCTACTCTGCAGTACTTTCTATTCTATGGTACTTTCTACTCTATGGTACTTTCTACTCAACAGAACTTTCTACTCTATGGTACTTTCTACTCTGCGGAGCTTTGTACTGACAGACACAATGTAGAAGAAACATGTAAATACCTAAACAACCAGCTTTTTATTAGCAATCTTACATTTAATAGAAATGGATATTTAGTTATGAAAACGACTTGGCTTTCTATTATGTTCTGAAAGGTAGTTCACATACCTTCCAAGGGATTCGGAACCGTATACAAAGCCGTCCAATTCCGAATTTATTTTGTTAGCTGTGTTCGTACGGTTTCTTGCGTCCCGTGTAACTCGAAAGACGAAATCGTACAAATCTCAGTAAGGTTTGAAACGCAATCGAAGCCCTATTTCGGTATCTCCATTTCAACTGTATCGTAATGTCATTAGAATTCTCTTTTCTGTACAAATCATTCACATAGGTTTTGACCAACCTTGAAATGTGACTAGTCTACTGTCTGAAAATATTTACTTGCTTGACTAAACAAAGAACGAAATGGCTTAATGACTAATGAGATACAGGAAGTTGTAGCCAAATTTAGCAAGACTTTGTAGAAAACTTTTATACACAAATAGCATTAGGATCTTCACAGGTAAGTAAAGTAAGGAAGTATTAAGGTCAGGAGGTTGTTTGGATCGCCCCGTTACCCGTACCTATGCGGAACAGGCTTTGTGCTTGGTTGATATAAATGGCAATAAAGTAGAAAACATCTTTGGAAAGAACGAATCGAAACGTTTTGTTTTAAAACAATCAGAATTCAGAAAACGTATCTTATTTTCTGCAAGGTTCATTTGGTATAATGTGAAATAAAGTACTTCAAAAGTATTGTATAACGTGTTAGCTGACCTTATGTATTACGGGCTCGATCTTCCATGTGTTGTGTTTATAAACTGCATCAACTATGGCTTCATGCAGTTGTATAAAATAGAATGTTTTCTTCATTTTCTGGGCCTACTGGCCATTTGAGTGGTGTAAGATTTTCTCTGTATACAGAAGAAGAGATCAGAAAGTTGAGTGTGAAATGTGTTACTAATCCACAGACATTTGATCATTTTTCAAACCCCACATATGGCGGTGTATATGATCCTGCATTTGGCCCTACAGAACGGGATGATCTATGCAGTACATGCGGTCAGAATAGTATGTATTGTCCAGGACATTTTGGTCATATTGAGTTGAAGCTACCTGTGTATCATCCACTGTTTTTGAAGTTGTTGGTAACAATTTTGAGATCTACATGTTTTCAATGTCACAAAATGAATGTGGAGAAAGGATCTAAATGTCTCATTCAATGGTAAATAGAATTCATCCTGGACTTGTTCTGGTTTGACTAACTCACAGGTGTTCATTGCAGGTGATGGTGTGTTGGGGGTATGGTTAATGTTAGGGTGTTATTAAAAGATTACAAAACCGATGCCAAATTTATTGACAACACCGGCAATGAATACCTGTGAGGTAGTGAATCTGACTTGTTCTCCACTTCCTTGCAGACTAGTGAATGTCCAATTTGTAGTGATAATTGACATTGAGCCGATTTTTGTCTTACTGCCATTTGCGTTCAAGCTTGAAGCGTGCAAAAATTTTCATGTTTACGTTTCAAACGTAACGTTTCAAAGGATATCACGCCCGTTTGGCCGATAAAATTAAATCGTTTGAAAATATAAAAATATTTATTGTGGAAGCAAGAATATACTTTTATTCTTGTAATCTCGTGATTCTAAATACTGTACAATTAATTATTTACACTTTATAGATGAATTTTAGGGATTTACAGCATAAAAATGTACAAACGTCATTGGAATTCAAACAAAACATGACATATTATGTAACAAATAACTGTTGCATGGTTCAAGCAATCAGTTTCATTGGTCAAAAGGGTGTGATTACCCCCTGGAACGTCGCGTTTAAAATGTAAACAAACGTGAAAAAATTTGCACGCTTCAAGCTTGAACGCAAATGGCAGTATTAGGCCTTAAAATATTGTTCGGTCACGGACATTGTCCGACCCATCCATGAAATTGTCCGACGTAGAGAGGAAGCCACTGGACATTCTGTCCGACCTAAGTAAAACTGAGGTTTATTGTTTGTCTGCATGACCCGAGTGTATTGGTGTCCGACCGAACTGTAGCTTTGTCCAACGTAAATCAAAATGTACTCTAGTCCAGGACTAGAGGCTCATATGTTAAATGGAAAATCAGAGGACTATTGAGTATTATTTGTGTACCGTAAAAAGTGAACTGGAAATGTTGTTTTAACGTAGCTAACCAAGCACGGGACAGTGAGCGAAATGGTGAAGTGGAAAACGGGCTTAAGTTGTCGAACTCTTACTGCTGTTCTGGCAAGCAAGTTAATTTTGGCTTGGAAATAAATATGAAAGAAACAAATTATTTAATATCTTCACAACATTTACCATTCAGAATTAATACATTGTGCTGATATTCATTTGTGTCATTCAGACTTATTTCCGAGTCAAAACTGAACTGAAGGTCATCGGACATATGTCCGACCCAAACTCAACGTCATTGGACATTTTGTCAGACGGCCCTGTAAAAGATATTTTAAGGCCTGGGCAGTATAGACAATTGGAATCAGTAGAATTATCTATATTTCCGATTGTCTAAAACTGATTGTTGAGCAAATGCACACTTTAAAAATAAAATGCATTTCACGTTGATACATGTTGCGTTTTAACGCAATATGTTAAATTAATACGTGAAGCATGCCATTTATTAATGGTTTTAACATTCTTTGGTTCCAGTAACATGTTACATTGGAAATTATCATTAAAAAATCTACATGAATGATGTCACCCATCCTCGGCAATTTTCTCCAGTAGAGAGGCAGTTTCATCTGCTGCCCCTGCCCCCCTCCAGTGGGATTGACAGGTGCATTAAGCTTGTTAGAAAGCTTTAAATGGCAGTTACATACATCAGTGATAGAAACTAGAAGGTAATGGTATTTGGAAGGCAAATGCCCTGGCGTCAATTAAAATGTGTGAATGCTGCTCACAGGCACTTTTTGAGTTTGTGTGGGCACAAACAATATTCAAATATGATGCATTGTTGCAAGCACATTCTGAAGTTTTGAATTTTGCTTGTAGGCATTAAAAAGTATTAAGTGAACGAGCCCTGCGAACAGGGGTGGATCCAGCAAGGTTTTTCTAGAGGGATGCTGGGTGAGCCGCCGAGTGTTTCTTTATAATTCTTTAGGGGGTGGTGGGAGAGCATTCAAATGAAATGGCTTCCTGACGGCTCTAGCACCGAAAGTGCGAGCTCCATAGAGGTCCAAGGGTATGCTCCCGGAAATATGGGCATTGAATTATGAGCTTCAGTTTGACCTCAAAAAAGGAAAAACCTTGGAAATTATGCCATATTTCTGAATTTGATTTTTTTGCACCCCCCCCCCCC
>CACRXK020001449.1:0-40732 GCA_902702795.2 Paramuricea clavata | reverse complement strand
CCCCCCCCCCCCCCCCCTTGCACCCCTGTTGACCAAGGCCAACAGGGGTGCACACCCCTGTGCACCCCCCTATAAATCCACCCCTGCCTGCAAATGCCTCGCCAAGACTCTGATAATAACATAGTTTTATGGAACTATTTTCACTGCACATGAGACCTTTATCACCATGAGATGATATTAGTTATGAAATTTGCATTACATTTGATGCAAAACAATTTTAGAAAGAACATTTGGTGCAACAGAAGGGTCAAAATACTGTATGTTAGCAAACTAAATTTGCACTACCAATATTTCTTGAGGGGTTCCCTATTTAGCTGGCCTAGCATATCAGACTACTCTGGCTTGTGGGAATTCTGCCTTCTATGTACAGAAATGAGAGTGAGATCTTAAAAGTATGAATGGATTTCTGTCCGTATCCATTCCATCAATGCCCATCTTCTAGGCTATGTGAGTAGGCAGTTGCGATATTGAAAAAAATCGATATCGAAAAAAAATATCGATAATATCGACTATATCGAATTATGCAAATGAGAAAACGTAATTTAGTCAACTTGCATGTATACGCATCACAAACAGTTAAAAAGAAGTGCATAAAACCAGTCATGGTACGTCTCAAAGATTTATTAACAACAGTTTATCCGTCATCTTCAACTCAGCTTTTAATTTCAATTGCCCACGCACTTGTATCATAAATTCGCAATTGCCGCCATACACACATTGTCTAAACTTCACCGATGAAAACAATAATTGCCGAATAATCGGAGATTAAGTTGTTTATAGTTACAATTTTCAATATTTTCGATATGCGAAAAATTGAATATCGAATATCGATATTTATCGAAAAAATTGTTTGTCAATTGGAGTGAGATACGTACCGTAAACCTCCGACTATAAGGCCCTTCGAATATAACCTCCCCCCGAATATAAGCCCACCACATATACTCACCTCATTCCAAATATAAGCCCCCACCCCCTGAATATAAGCCCACCCGAATGTAAGCCCCCCCGAATATAAGTCCCCCGAATATAAGCCCAGTAGCCCACTACGTTATTTAACATTGACATTGTCTTTTAATATAGCAGAGAACGATATTTAAAAACATTGTCATTGTCGTTATAGCCGACTATGTTAATCAAATCAATAGTTAATCTATTATTAATACACGTTTATTTTCCTGTTTATGACTGACTTGTTTATGTCTGACTTGTTTATTACTAACACAAAAGATCGTCCATGTATTAGCCCCCCCGTATATAAATTATAAGCCCCCCCTTGTATAAGCCCATCAAAAATTGCTTACGAAAGTATATAAGCCCAGGGCTTATAATCGGAGGTTTACGGTATGCAGCTCGGTTTGTCAGTTGTTAGGTGGGGAGGAGACTACCTCCCATGATGTTTAATGAGGTTTTTTGTTGTTTTTGTTTTTCATAGTCAAATGAAAGCATTAGATTATGGATTGTTGGCAGACACCCTGGATCTAGAGACAATCGCTTACTCAGCCTCGGTGGATGTTAAAGGTAGCAATATTATACTTCAGGATGTCATCACTGATGCTGTACAAAAACATTTGAAGGAAACTCTTCAAAAAATTGATGATAAGAAGCAAACAAAGAAATCATCCAGTGGAAAGAATGTCACTGAACTTCGAAATAGGTTAATCAAAGATTTCATTAGGGAAAAGTTAGCTTACAAAGCCAAAAAGTGTCTTCACTGCGGCTCTCCACGGAGGAACGTTAGAATTGAATACAACTCGAAAATATATTTAAAAGCTTTGAGTTCAAGACAGGCAAGCAATTGGGATTCTGTTTCAAGACTTTCAAAATCAAATAAAAATACACAGTCTGATGTACCAAGAACCTCTGTGTCAAATGGAGATCTAAGTAATGTGGGTTTGGACGAGGAAGAATATGATGAAGAATTTAACGGTAATATTTTATATGCATCCGAATTGTAATTCACGACCATAATTAGGAGTACATGGTGTGATAATTTGCGTACTTACGTACAGGTACGCCAATATTACGGTTTGATGGTACTTTCACTATCTGCGCACTTACATTTTACTGGTGTTGGAAACGGGTCTTCACAACACAATCACAAAATTAATAAAATATATAATAAAACAAAATAAATTTACAAGTATAATCTGATATGTAGTTCACGCTTCGCTAAGGTTTTCGATCAACAACGTGTTCGTTACATTCGTCCCCGGAATTACATCACCCCGGGCAAAGTTCCTAGTGGACTAATTTCCGACATTGCGCAATTTACTTCACTCTCCCCCTATTTGACTTGCTACAAGACAAATATATAACCTAGTAAATCACGTGCTAAACAACTAACTTTAATGTAAATGTATCTTTAGTTCCTGCTAAGTGTTCTCTCTAGTCCAATTCGTCTAGTTCATTTCTAGCAATGTTCGCTATACGTTCACGAGCTTCGACTGCTGCGGCTCTCGTAGTTCTTTCAGATGACTTTTCTTGTTTTTCGTTTGTTCCAATATCTTCAGTTGGGTAGATATCACACGATAATTCCATCGGGAATAGATGTTGCGTCGCACGTTCGATATGGGACTTCCCTGCTCTCAAACGCGCTCCTCTTATTACACCGTCTCTGCCGACAATGAACGATTCGATTATCCCGATTTTCCACTTCCCTCGGTTGCGTTCGTCTCCTTTAATTAGAACTACGTCACCTCGTTTCGCTGTCATCTGCTTCGTGTTGTGCTTTAGCTTGTGTCTTTCTCGTAATGATTTGAGGTATTCGTTCGTCCATCTGGACCAAACGACATCTTTACATCTTCTCAAGTATCTTGCACGTTTACGAAGGTCGATATTTTCAACTCCGGCAGTTTCTTCTTCTGGGATTTGAGTCGGCTGTACAAACTGCATCGAATTTGGAGTCAATATTGGCATCTGGACATCGTCCTCGATATATGACAATGGTCGATTGTTGACAGTGGTTTCGACGTCCAACAGAACTTCTTCTAACTCTTTCCAACGTAGGTTTCCATGCCCGATCGATTTATACAGCGCTTGTTTCATCACACCGACTAACCGTTCAAACTGCCCGCCCCACCATGGGGCGCGGCTTAAGTTAAACTTCCACTTGATATCTTGCTTTGCCAACCAATTGTTGAATTTCTCATCGTTTCGAACTCTTTTCAGCCATTTTGCCGTCGCTACGAATGTTTTACCGTTGTCGGAGAATATTTTTTCTGGACGTCCTTTCCTTGCTATAAATCGTTTCAAGCTGAGCAAGAACTCTTCGGTACTTTGATCTGGTAATAGGTCGAGATAGACAGCTCTCGTTAGACTGCACGCATATAATGCCACGTAAGCTTTCTTTTCCTTCTTCGTTTTGCTTAGATATCTGATCGGACCTGCGTAATCAACTCCGATGACTTTAAAGGGTGTTGAACCGGTCGTCCTCTCGAGGGGTAGATTAGCTGTCGGAGGATCTGCGTACGCTTTGACTTGGAATCTTTTACATCCATGGCACTTTCGTATCACACGTTTCGTCAATCGTCTTAATCTTGGGATCCAATATTTCTCTCTGATCTTAGTCATTGTTAGCAAGGCTCCCCCATGTAAGGTCTGCGAATGTGCATGTGTAACTAATTTCTCGGCAAGTACGTCTTCGTCTGGAACATAAATAGGATAGTCTCCTTGCACTCTTCCTCTACATTCATAGATATTTCGATCGTTTAGTTGAAGATCTCTATCGCTATCCATGCTGTAATTCGGACGGCTTTTCAAAGATCCCATTTCTCGATAAGGTTATCTAGTTCATCTTGCTCTGGTTCAACAGCTACGGCTAGGATTTCTTTGATAACTTTAGCTTCGGCTAGTGATTCTTTACTTGGACTGTTCACGATGTCTTCAGGCCACTCGCTCTTTTTGGCTAGCCACGGTGGTCCCTTGAACCATAACTCAGATGACTCGTACACTTTGCCGCCGCGACTTCCGAGATCCGCTGGGTTTTCTGCTGAACTAACGTATCTCCATTGTATATAGTCCTTTTCCTGAATCTTCCGAACGCGATGGTTAACAAATTGTTTATATTCGCCATTTCCCTTTATCCAATATAATGCTACGGTACTATCGAGCCAACTGAACGTGTTTCGAACCGGAAATCCCATCAAGGATTCCTTCACATTATGAAGCAAGTTCGTGGACATATGACCTGCGACAAGTTCAAGTCTGGGAATAGTTAAACCGGCGAGTCTGGACTTCGACGCTACGATACCTTGGTTGATACCGGACTGTTGCTCGGTTACAGCATATACGACCGATGACACTCCCTTGCCACTAGCATCGCCGAAGGCATGTAGATCAATTGCTTCAATTTCTTCTTCATAACCAACAAGACTCCTCGTTTTCTCCACTTCCTTTGGTAGATTTTGTTCCCACGAAATCCATTTGGCAAGCAATTCTGGTGTCAGTTCCTTGTCCCAAGGCATTCGCGCATCACAAACTTCTCTATAGATTAGTTTTCCTTGTAATGTTGTGGGTGATACAATCCTCAGAGGATCGTATATTTTGGCGATGTTTCCCAAAAGACTTCGTTTCGTAATTTCTTTCAACGAATCCGGAAATTTAACTTTGATAGTATCCTTTTCCTTGTCCCAAGGCACACCGAGTAAACTTGTTTCTCCAGGTTTCACTCCCAATTGCTCTTTCGCATAACTTGTCTCGACTGTTTGGAGGGAATTTGTTTCTGCTTCTAGGGGTTTTATTTCCGCTTCGAGGGGTTTTATTTCCGCTTCGAGGGGTTTTATTTCCGCTTCGAGGGGTTTTATTTCCGCTTCGAGGGGTTTTATTTCCGCTTCGAGGGCTGGATTATTCGCTTCGAGGGGTTTTATTTGCGCTTCGAGGGGTTTTATTTCCGCTTCGAGGGCTGGATTATTCGAATGCCACTTGTGCAAATCAAATTTCGCCTCACCAAAGATGGTCACGCACGATTTCTTAAGATGCTCGGTTTTTTCAACTGTTGTCCCTCCGGATATGAGATCATCCACATACAGACTTCGTCGTATCTCGTCAACTTCACGTGGATAAACCGATTGCATGTTCTGCAGGTGCTGCTCAATAACACCGCCCAACAGGAACGGCGATGTAGAAAGGCCAAATAATGCTCGTGTAAATCTCAGTGTTCCCACTTTCCTTGTTGTAAGATCTTTGAGCCAATGAAAACGGAGGGCGTCACGATCATCTTCCCTTATACGAACTTGCAGAAATGCTTGTTTAAGGTCGCCGGATAGCGCTACAGGGTGGAATCTATTTCTTACTAGAACACTCCATAGTTGGTTTTGTAATGATGGGCCAGGTTCTAAGCATTCGTTTAAGGAAGGTGATCTTTCATTTGGACGAGCGGAAGCATCATACACAATTCGGGTTTTAGTACTTTCTGCTGTTTCACGTACGACTGGTTTGTGCGGAATGTAAAATTCCTTTCCTTTTGGCTCTTCTTCTACTCGCTCAACAATTCCTTTTGACAGTTGATCTTTGATTATTGAATCATATTTTTCTAGCATGTCCGGTTGTTTATCTAATTTCCTTACGAGGCTTTCCAGTCGCTTAATACTCCCTTCTTTGTTGTTAGCTAGTGGTGGATGGTTCCCCTTCCAGAGGAGCCCTGTCTCGTACCAACCGTCTGGGGTTCTCACTAATTGCTCTTTAAATTCTTGATAAACATTGCTTTGGTCACCAGTTGGATGATCTTTCAGCCCGAGTATGTCAAGTCTGCACAAGTTCTCATAGTCTGAAGGAGTTGTCTGGGTTAGGAGCATCTTGGTTAGGTCGGCTTCCTTCCCAGGAGACATGACGGTCCAGCCCAGTTGCGTCAGCTCTGCTACAGGTTCTCCAGGTTCGCCGATTTTGGGGGTTGTCTTGGTTTTAATCTTGGTATATTCGCTAGTTCCCAAGATTAAGTGTACTGGTAATTCTTGCTTGGTGTCTGTGTCATTCATGGTCCCTCCATTCAGATGATCATACTGTTTTATCAGGTCAGGATAGTTGGGGTTGTCAAGGGTGAGCAACACGCCACGATTCACTTTAGTTACTTCAGTTCTCAGATTAAACTGGTCCGATAAACTCATCACCTCCACTTGGTGAACTTCGATTTCTTGTCTTGTGGTTTGCATCATCATCTCGATTCGACGGACTTCTTTTCGTACTGGACGGGTTTTGATTCGATCTAGCAAGGCGGCTGATGCATATGAACTGCCTGCTCCGGTGTCCAGCAGTGCACGACAACGGATACCATTAACTTTGACTACAACAACAGGATATATAACCGAACTGTCACCATTAGCTACTAGCATTTGTTCTGGCTTTTCTTCACAGATAGAAGTGTGATGTTTCTTACGACATATTTGACACAAGGATGGGCAGCGACATGCTGAAGCTTTGTGGCTGGTACCTGTACAGTTGAAGCATAGTTTCTTTGAGGATAAAAGTTTCTTACGCTCAGATGGAGTTGTAACTTTATCGCATTTCACTGACTTGTGTTGCGTACTATTGCAATAAACACACGGTCTTGGTTGCACCTCTCTGTCCCTTGCATGAAAGCTTCGAGCCCTAGGATCTTTTGGTTTTCTCTTAGTTTTGTCTTCATGTCTTGGTGGGTTCCGTTCTGTCCACTGTCGCAATGCTTCGATAAGATTGGGGAATTTCCAGCTTTGCCAGTCATCATCTGTACGCACCAAATCTCCACGTATACTTTCCAGCTTATCCAAAGTCATGCGCACATACCCATTCACTTCTCCGATTCGACCCAAAGTCTCCAATGCTTGTACATTTGCTAGTAATTTTTCATAGAAAATAGAAATCTTGTTTGGATTTGTTCCATGAACTGGTTCAAGTGCCATAATGTTGCTGATATATGCATTAACAATTTCGCTTTCTTTACCGTACTTAGTTTTCAGAATATTCTTTGCCCTCTCGAAACCCTCTGTGGTCAGCGGTAATCCATCAACTAATGCTCGTACCTTAGGTTCTAATAGTTCCTTCAAGTATGAAAATTTTGTAACATTTGAAATGTCAGTTGCACCAATTCCTGCTTCGTATTGTTCCCAAAATCTTGTCCAGTCTGTGTAGTTACCGTTGAATTTGGAAATCACCAGCTTAGGTAACTTGGTTGTATTTGGTCGATTTGGGGTTGAGACACTTCGACTCTCTTCTAGCTTCTTTTCATATCTCATTCGCTGTTCTAGCTTAGCTTTTTCAAGTTTTAGTTCATCTTCGAACTTCCTTTGTCGAGATTGCGCTGCCATTTCTTCCTCTTTAAGTTTCTCAGCTTCGATCGCCTTTTGACCGATCCGTTTTAAGGAATTGTCGAGGTCAGCAATTTGTGCTTCGATGGCGAATAATTTATCTTCCAACGCTGCATTCCATGTCTGTATATCTTCGATATTTTCGCCGTTTTCGATTTTTAACTCTTGAATTTTAACTTTAATATCATGAACTTCGCCTACCTTCATTGTTAAGGTCTTAATCTGTCTCTCCATGGCTAAAACATTGTTTGTTTCGACTGATTTCTCTGCTTGTTCTTGCGTGAACTTAATGAGCCTGAGTTTCGTCTCGATATTCTTGCTCAAATTTTCGATTGATTCCATGATTTGTGAGCTGATTTCTGCCCACCCGGGGACGCCACTTATGTTGGAAACGGGTCTTCACAACACAATCACCAAATTAATAAAATATATAATAAAACAAAAATAAATTTACAAGTATAATCTGATATCTAGTTCACGCTTAGCCTGCATGGCAGGCGGTACGTAGGAAATACCGCCTGCCGCAAAACTGGGTGTAAATGAACTACCGCCCCTGAAGCATCAACGCTATTTATAGATGCATTAATTAAGTAAATATTCAAAATTAGCCACTCCCAAGCTGCTCCCAAGTCCCAACTGCCCAACATGAAATAAATTCCTTGATTCTCATCACCGCTCGACTGAATTTTAAAATCCTCGTGAAAACGTTTTATTTTTAGTTATACAATATAAATGTACCGCCCGACAAAATAATTCAAGACAGTTAATTTTTTCATATTTTATATAGAGTTTTTATTGCCATTTTAAACTTCCAATTTGAAACAAACAGAATTTTGAGTGAAATTTCATTGTATTTTAAAGAAACTCAGTCATTCTGTCATTGTTCGTGGAGATACGAACTATTGATATATAAATTATATAAATATAAAATATAAAAAATAAATCTCCCACTGTCTTCGACATTTCAAAGTGTAGACTGTGTCTAGTGATGAGAATCAAGGAATTTATTTTATGTGTTAATATAAACCAAGCCCGTTTAGCTGCCTTAAAACGGTGGTTTAATAAGCACAAAATACAAAGCATGCAAGTCTATAGACTATACTATAGATTCATCATCAGTCAACAACCAAACTGAAAGTATTGAACCTTATAGAACGATAGTTTTTATTTGTTTACAACTATACATATTCAACAGGTATATAAGAGTTTAACTGTTATTTGATAATTACTGCATCAACCGGCCCCTTGTTTATACTTTGGAGGTTCGTATATATTAATATCTATCAAGTATCTTTGGTTCAGAACAGTGGCGGCGCCAGGCCTCCAAATTTGGGGGGGCATTTGAGGGGCAAACTCAAATTTTGGGGGGGCAAGATAGAATTTTTGAAAAGGTCGCCCCCCCCCCAGGAGATTCGCCCCCCTCAAAACGTGGCGATATCGCCTCCCAGAGGGGTGGGGCGAATACCCTAGGAATATCGCCCCTCTTTAGGACATTCGCCCCCCATATATGCGATGTGGTTTATTCAAATAATTTCGTGATACTTTCATCTTATTAATGCCTTACACGTTTGAGAATTTAACTCTGCAAAACTAAAGCTTTTTTGTCTTTTTTTGGAACGTATTATTGGAGTATTGGCAAGTTTTACCATTCAGAGATTTACAAACTAATATTGAAACTGTAAAAAACAGTTTCATGTATACGCGCATTCACTAATGAGTAATGACAACTTATAAGCCATACATTTTCCGATAACTACAAAACGCTTGTGTAGCCTTTAGTCGCTCTTAGTGACTAATAATTTTTTTGAGGGGGGGCAAAATGGGGGGGCAAAAAATAAATTTGGGGGGGCATTTGCCCCCCCTTGCCCCCCCCTGGCGCCGCCACTGGTTCAGAACATGACTGATAGGCCTATATGGAAATCCCACAGTTCGATTCAGTGAAGAAATATCTCCTAATTTCCATCGATAGTTTTAGTAAAATGTCAACATTATTGCGATTTATGGCCTTTGAAAGTCAAGCGAGATAGTATATTATCAAATTAATACGCATGTAATTGTCTGAACGAAAATATAGACTAGCCAGGGCTGCCACTCTCCGTTCCCTATTTTCACCTATGGCGGGCACTGAAATCCCCTACGTTTCCCCTACAGCACGATATGCAATTGTCCCCAATGTTCCCCTACGTTCCCCTACAAATATTGTATTTTCCCCACTAATATTGTATATTTGTAGGGAAAATACACTGGGCTGTATAATAACTGGAGGACCTGCTCTTATACTTACTACACAATAGAGAGTTAAGCTTCACGTTCAACGACGAACGTCAGGCAAAGAAAAATTCTACGATAAAAAGCGATAAAAAGTAAATGGGCTTGTTGTTTCATATGAAGGAAAATATGACACGCAGAAATCGAACGACTTTATGCCAAGAAAAGTCGGCCTTGCCGTTTGGCGCTCCCGCAAACGTGAAGCTCAAACTCCCTGTTACTCTCAAACCCGAGCAAAATTGCAAAAACCTAAAGTTTTTTCAAATAACCAGGGGGTGTGGAAATTGTAGCGGGCTCAAATCCGAGCCTGGTCAGTGGTGAGAATTACGGACCAGTTGTCATGGAAATGCCGTCAGCAAAGGCCAAAATCCGCCATGTTTTTGGCTGCACTTTTTTTCGCGTGAAGGTTCTCCTGGGAAAATACAATATCACTCATCACCATACTCATCACATGATATTTCAGTGCTTCCACATTCAAATTTAAATTTCTAGTTTCCATAAAAAAATCCTGCAGTTCCATACAATGTTCCATACTACATCGAAGCCATAAAATATTGAAATTTACGGAAGAACTGATTTGGATAATCACAAAAAGAGAAATACGACTTTTGTAGGTAAACCGTAAAAGAAACCCCCTACGTTCCCCTACAAATTACCATTTTCCCCGTAGGTATCCCCTACTCCCTACAAGAGGTGATAATCCCCTACCGTAGGGGAATCCCCCTACGAGTGGCAGCCTTGCCTGGTCATGGCGTGAGCATGACGTGTACATCTAGGGAAATTTGAGGTACACGAATTCCTATTAAGTTACACATCTGGTATATACTTCATCTGTGGCTCGGACATCCTTTGTGAATGACCCCTAATACGTAACAACTGTGCTGGCAACAAATAACAATATCCGTTGCAATATGAAGTACTTACTAAATTCAAGATGGCGGCCGAAACAGCAGCCAATGTAAGTGATATCTTAAAATACTCGTATCTTGTCTGATGTATTTGTATTCTTGTTTTGTGTGATTATAAAGCTTTCGTCATTTTTTTTATTTTGATCGAATATTGATTGAAATCTGTATAGTCCATAAATGTATATAAGAATATGGAAAATACGCGGCCATGCAGGAATGATAATTTATAAAACAAATATTCATATTAAACGAATAAAATAAATCATGATGTTCTCTGGAAAGATATTGTTTTCAAATAGGATTAGAGAAACTTTAAAATCATGGCACACTGCTATTGTAATGATGCAGGGAAACCCAAAAAGGCAATTATATATTATCTTAAAAAACAATATTGTTAGTACAAGCTGCCAACTGGCATTTCCTTATAGCACTTATAGCTTATGTACGAGTCAAATCGAACGAGTCAATGCCCTTATGTACGAGTCAATGCCCTGCTATAGAGTATAGGGGTAGTCCTGGTTCTGAAATTTTGGCCAAAATTAAATTGAATAAGTATTTCAGGATTAAAAAGAACGAAAAATAGGCCAGGCAGTTCTTCTTTTTGTTCAATCGGGCATATTGTATCATATATCTATGATTGATATTTGTGATTCAGAAGCAATTTTTAAACTATCGAAAAGACGTAAAATAGAAAACTCCTGAACGCTAGAGTGTACACATATTTTTAGGGAAAACATCTGAGCAAGTTGTCAAGTGGTCAAATGCTCGACGGGGCCGGGGCCGTCAAATGCCCGACCGGGCCGTCAAATTCCCGCCTATACGGAGGTAATGTTAAGTACTTAAGTCAAATGCCCTGGGGTTGCCGGGGGGGGGGGGGCTGATCGCGGTTGGATTTGACTCGTACATTACACATTGGTGACCAAGACTATATTTGGTTTTATAGCTAAAAATTGGAGAATTCTAAACTTTTGCCTAAAAAATTTCAAGTTCACTTTTCAAGTTTTTCACAAAACGAAAGATCGCAGAGAAGTATATACACATAAGACATTTAAGCAAGTAGTGCGAATTTTCAAGCTGGTTTTGAGTTTAAAGAGCCTAAAGTTAGCATCAAAATTTTGGTTTGGAGTATTTTCTTTGAACCTTGTCCTCACCGCCAGGAACCTGGTCACACTTAATTGTCTTATAACTTTTTTGCGAACTTTGCAATGGTATAGTTTATTTTTGTTAAAAGTGAAAGTCTATATTTGAAATTTTGCATTTTTGTCATCATAGACATAGTACTTTATCTAGGCAAAATTCTCAAATTTTCATGTGTGAAGGCTAAAGCCAAAATCAGAGTTGCCAACATATCTAGTCTTGTTCGTTAATGCATATACTCTATGAAATATCATTTTGATTCAACAGCGATTGCTCTTCAGCCGGAGGAGTCTTCGAAAATAAGTAGAAAATTTTTTGGTCTTTGACACTACGAACCCTGTGGCTCCGTTAATGCATGACAATGGTTTTATCCCTATCCAAATAAAGGTTCACTATCATAAACATCAATTTGTATAGCAATTTGCATTCGAAAGCTCAGGTGAGGTTTTAATTAATATTTAGAAATCCCGTAGATGGCCAAATAAGAAAAAGTATCAAGTTTTGAAACGTCAGTTGAAGTTTAAATCTTTTTATTTCTTTCATTATCGTTGTGAACTCTTACTTTGAATATAGCTGTTTGCTCGTCTTGGACGCAAGAAGTCGTTGGATGGGCTGGATAAAATACTTTTCCAAGGTTTGTCTCGGCCAGTGCAGGTGAAAGACGTAATCGAATTGTATGGCGATGATGGCTCAGGAAAGACTCAAATATTATTGCACTTGATCGCCAACTGCATTTTACCACAAAAATGGAAAGGTGCATCCCTCGAAGGACGAGGTGTGGGTGCTATTTTCGTGGACACCGATTACCACTTCTCTCTGCTTCGTCTCGTGGAAATCTTGGAAGAACGAATCACGTCATGTTTTTTACAGCAAGGGTTACCAATGCCGAGTGTTGCTGCCCGACAGACGTTCATAAAATCATGTTTGTCCCGACTAACTTTAGCGAAATGCAACTCGACAGAAGAGCTTCTGGATACAATGCGAAGTTTCGACAAAATCCTTTGCAACAGAACTGATATATGTGTAATGATGATTGACAGTATCAGTGCTTTTTATTGGCAGGATAAAAGTGACGGTGGTGAGACTTACCAAGGTCGAGAAAAACATCAAAAGAGGCTTCTAGAGGTACTTCGCCGTTATATAGACCAATACTACCTTGTCGTAATAGCTACATTGCCAGCTATCTATTCCAAGGATTTTAAACGTATACAGCGAATGGACGATTATGCATACATGTGCCGACCATGGAGATGGTTTGTGAAATGTGCATATGCAGTCTCCCGTACGTCGGATAAGAGTTCAACGTTTCTCATGAAGCAGGTCAAGCCTGACGTAGGCAATTTTGTAATTAAATTTGATATCGATAAAGAAGGATTGAAATGTTGAACATTATGAACTTTGATGTTTAATTTCGGCACTTGTAGTGTGATAAACTTCTTGTCGTCTTTAATACAAAAGTTTTAACCATTAGTAGCGAGTTGAACTCGCAGCATGGAGTGGGATATTATAGTTGTGAAATAGAAATTCATTTTGTGATAAAAAGGTAGTCTGTATCATTTCATTTCTATATTAAAAACCTTCAATTTAAATATAGCTAATCCTTATCCTTACAATACATGCACCCTTTGGGAAAGTACGTCATTTTGACTATAATAGGAACCTCGTCTTCGCGTATGTGATATCAATTAAAGCCCAACGTATCAATGACGAAAACGAGGGATCTACAGCCAAAGCGACGTACTTTCCGGAAGGGTGTATTCTAAACCTTTCCTAACAATCTAACCTTAGTTCTAACTTAATAGTCGGGGTGGAGGCGGAATATTCTTACTTCAACATCCAATATTCTTATACCTGTATTATTCAATATTCCTGCCTACAATATTCCTCAAAAATGTGGTGTGGGGGTAGACAAATATTCATTCAAATTCTGGTTGAAGTATTTATATTCCTCTGAAAATCCTACCCCAAATATTAATATTCCTACCATAACTATTCATATTGAAACTATACTTTTAAAACCAGTATTCAATACTTAATATTCCGCTTCCACCCACGGCAATCATGACGTCTCCTCGGGACATGTGGGAAGTAACCAAACGTTTGTCAATATCTTGTGAAAATGTTTATTTTGGTTGTACACTTCCAATTATTCAACATGAGTTTCAACATATTTTACAAATAATATAAAAAAGAAACAGTTACTGTAAAAACATTTCTATTTCGTTGGTGGTCTACTGAACGAACTGGTAGTTTACAGGAGCTATGAACTGTTGGAAAGATTAAATAAATGTTAATGAATATCAACTTGTGAGAAATTTCTTGTCTTTAACCGGGCATGCGAGTCGAGAATATGCCTGCATATTACTGAAAGCACCGAGGACGAGAGGTTACTTTATATCTTTGCTGATCTTACAGCTACTGTTTTTGGTGTTTTTCTTCGTCATTTCTTTCCATCTTTACCAAATATTTATCCGTTCCCCCCATCTGGTTGATCTGTTTCCTCAGTACAAAATAATTTTGGCATTTGTTACAAAATTCGCACGTCAAGGAGTTTGACCTATTCAAATAGAATCGTTAAAACATTAATGTTTTAAAATCCAGGACCCTATCCATATGAGCCCAGGGAAGCTCCCCTGAGTGTATGAATCATTTGTGTTTTCATATAACTGCTTTTATCCCAACTCATATGCCTTCTCAGTGGGACGATATTATGTAAACATGGGGTCTTCGAAATATTACAGTGGCTCTCTACAGTTGTTTAAGCATGGGACTGTGTCTATAGTCGAGTTGGAATTTTATCACGTCAGCAAAAATTTCATTTGACCGCCCAATGTTTGTAATGCAATAACGTTTTTTCCCTTCGGTCAATTTTTCTGAAATTTTGTATTTTAAAAGTACTAGTAATTTATTGCAATATACTCAATTTTTTAAAAATTCTATAAAACAGTTTTTGTGGAACAAATCTCGCGTAATATCTCAAAAACTGAATTTATAACTATTATATAAATGAATTTATTATATTTTGCGTCATTGCGTAAAGATCGTATTTTTCGCTGCTGTTTCTTTACAACTGTAGGGAGCCACCTTAAACAAACTGAACTTGTATTACGACTTTAATAGCCTTCATATGGAATTTTATCCCACTTGACTATATGTTACTACCTAGTGCAAGGCGAGACCTCATCTATAGCCAGGCTGGTTCGTTTCTCATATGAACACAAATTAAAATTTATATGCGTTAACAAATGACATGCAAATCTCACTCAGGTAAGTTTCCTGGTTAGCTGCGCTCATATGAACAGGACCTATAGGGCGGAATAATTACTTACTGTAGTATCGGAAACACAAGCAGCTAGTTTGTCTCCTCTTGGACTCCACTGTAATTGAAATATCGGTCCAGAACCGTGGTACGTATAGAGTAAATTTCCGTTCTTGGTAAAAAATAAAAATAATTAGTACGATAAAGTAAATCAACGATTTTAATATATATGCATGCCGAAACATTTTCAGAGAAAATGGAATAACTGGAAAGGATAAAATTTCGTAAGATGAAATCGAGAAAAAGCTTTTTTACATGTACAGTCCGGTGTATAGGTACTATTCTGAAATTCCTGAAATTCATTAAAGGATGTGGGCAGTAAAAATTTAGTTTGCCTCATTTGAAAGTGCTTTAAAAATAATTAATAAAGACTTTGAACAGTATTTTCATATCTTTCTCGATTCTTGAAATATTTTCACTGAATGCAATGAGCTGTCCGCCATCTTGGATTATTGAGGATATGCATATACGTCACAAGAGGGGTCAACGGAAATCACAATATTTTATCTTGACAGCCAGTGATCAATATGAGCCCAAAACTCGTTCTTGGTTGCTATTTCAGATTTAGAATTGAATGCAAACATTTTAAACAACTTTTGATCTTTACACGGTCACTTAGAGGTAATTTTATAAGACTAACCCCATTCTTGTCGTCATCAGAACCAGACTTAATAAGCTTAAGAATTAATCCAAGATGGCGGACAGCCCATTGCTTTCAGTCAAAATATTCTAATAGTTAAGCTAGATACTTTAAGAAATCTGCAAAAATATTTAATACACAATTTTAAACGTTCTTTAAAATGAGACAAACTGCAGTAAATTTTTAGTTCCAATGTCCTTTAAAACCACGTTAAGGGTTTGGCACATCAGTTGCCCAACCCCATGAAACCGGGAGCTATGCATGCTAGGCCCAGGGCCATAGTGGATTTAATTTTAATTAGTAGCGTGGAACGAGAAAACACGTGCTCTTGCATAGTGAAAATACAAAAATACTATGTCATAGAAATGAACTAATCATATGATGGAATTAAAACAGAGTCAAAACAAAGAAAGAAACAAGTATATATTTTTACGAACAAGCTTTCATGGGTAGGGATGTTTCATGGAGTAACTCCAAACGAAAGGCTTTCGCTCGAAACGTCGAAATTCTCCTTATATTTTGCAGGTAGTTGCATCCCTACCAACGAAAGCTTGTTTATATAATTGGCATTACCTACACTGGCACAGACAGATCAAAATATCTTAAAATTTTTATACTATTTTCGGTGGAGAGATGATTGAATGAGAAGTTAGAGGTCTTAAAGACACAGCAAGCAAGTGAGTACATAATATATAGTGCACATACCTGAGTAGACCAAATATTTACACACCGATCGCTAGATCCGGTCGCAATGAATTTCGCATCAGGACTGTACGAAACTGAGTATACAGGTTCTCTGTGACCAGTCAGGGAAAGCGTGCAGTTGCCTGTTTCATTTTCCCAAATACGTACAACACCATCTAGTGAGGCACTAAAGACAAAGGAGACGAAAATTCAACTAAAAACATCCAGGTTCTAAAGGCCCGATCAGGGGCGTAGAAAGCTTCGAAAAGTTGGGGGGGGGCAAGCTCCGAGGGGCATTTTTCGAAAAAAAGGCATCTAAAAATTATTTTTGGCGACCTCCCTCCCCCGGTCAGTGTACCATTTTAGGGGTAAAAAAATTTTCCGGACATACCAATGCAATTTTAATGAAAATTTTTCCACGCAAAAAAGGGCACTTTGCTCCCGGAAAAAGGGCACTTGCCAAAACGTGGGGGGGGGGGGCAACCCCCCCCCGGTTCCTACGCCCCTGGGCCCGATTACACTTGCACTTTTTGCTGCGATTTCTAGTGCGATTTTCTTCTGACGGATTCGAATGAGTAGATGAATTACGAATGCACAGTTGCAAAAAAGCTGCGGGCTCGCGGGCATTGCCCGCGAGGAAGGTTTACCATAGGTGAGGTCAGTGAGGAAGGTTTAGTGGCCAATGGTTGCTAACACCAAAAGAGTGAAACAAATAAATCATGGTTGAATAAGGCAGTTGAGGCTGACAAGTTGTGGTGGAACTATTGTGATATACTAGTGCCTATACCAGATGACTATGACATTGGAGAATACTGAGAAGACAAATAACTGAAAACATTCTGTAAAATTAAAATGTGTAAGTGTCAAGCATCAGAGGTGCCTTATTAGGCCACATAAAATAACTTGCTGGATTCTCATCACCACCCAACTGTATTTTAAGAGCCATGTTAATTTTTTTTATATTTTGTCATACAATATAAATGTACTGCCCGACAAAATATTTCAAGACAGTTAAGGTATTTTATATTGGGGTTTTAGTGCCATTTTAAACTGCCAATTCAAAAGAAATTTCATTGCATTTTACAGGAACTTCGCATTTAGTTCAAGGAGATATGTTGGAAATGACAGAAATGTGTATTGTAATATGTTTATTTTGGTTTATGACACTTTACTTCAGAACTCACAGAAATATTAAATGTTAGGAATTATTTTTTTTATTTAATGAAATAAACCATCAATGCTGTAGCAACTAAACATTGTAATAATTATATAAATAATGGCCTTATAAACAAAGTTGAGGAAGAAATTTTAGCATGTGTGATGTGAGTCAGACAAAAATAGTACAGCTTAATTACTGAGTTGTGTAGCTGTCATACATATTTAATACAGATCGTCGGAATATATCGAGGTCCTATAATCGAAATCATTATTTACATACCTGATACCTACACTGTCAATTCCCACAAACTATATAAGTATATTGCAGGATTGGCAGCGTCTGGTATAGATATATATTGCCATTGCCATTGATTTTCAGCCACTCCAAACATTGCCATAAACTGCCATGCAGGGCACTATACGGCTTGGTTTAAATTTAGCACTTTGCCTCAGAAACAAGTGAGAGCATTCACTGCCTCAGTGATTGTGAAATTGGGCGATTGTGTCACACGCCTGAAGACCTTAAACACTCTCAAATGCCTTTCAAAACCACAAGTACAGTAAGATCATTTTTTAATATTATTTTATATTCAATATATGAAAAAGGATGTAGACATAGTAGGTAAGGACTGTCCAATTTGTCCAAAGTATAAATCTATTATGGCAAATTTATATATTAGAATTATGTACTGTGTGTTATGCTTTCAGAATCAGTTAAGTTTATATACTCTAGTATATTGCTATTTGATGAAGCCATATCTATTTAATTTATTTTGAGGAAGGTTTGAAAACTTTAAATTTTACCCGGAGGAAATTTGAACAGGTTTTGCAACTCTGTACGAATGTTGTGAGTACCCTCGTCTGAACATCCGTAAGTCATCCACTCGTTCACATCCATCAGAGAAACAAAATTGAGTAACAACAAGCTAACTCGCGTGGCGGCTAACTACTCAACAGCAACATCGAGATAAGATCGTCTGCATTTATGTACCTCCACTGTCGCCATTTTGACTAAAGTCACGTGAAGAAACTACAGTATGGGTTCTCATTAGCTAGTTAATTCAAGCAGCTCAGCACCAAGTTCGCAACATCCGCACGTTGAGATTTTTTCCTCGCGAGGTGAAAAATATCAAACACAATAGACATTTTCCTCAAGACCTCGAGAGGTTAAATCCTCATGACGAAAACTGCCCGCACACGAGAGAAACATGCTGAGCTAGACGCCACACGAGGCGGTTAACACGACAAGTTTCTTCTCTTTATACAACGGACTGAATTATTATTTAAAGGTATGACTTACGTTGCCAAACAGGAAGGCAAGGTGCTGTTTGAACTCCCAGGTCCACTCGGGCTCCATTCTAAAGTGTAAACTTGGTGTTTTGCATCGTTCTGATAATTATGCAGAGGTGCGTCATTCTTTAAACTCCACACCTGTTTAGAAATACAATAAAAATACATTTTTACTTTTAAATTCGAAAAAGCAATAAAAATTACGTTTCTTCCATTTGGAAGAGGGATTCAATATATTTCAAAACTTTATTACAGATTTCATATTTCGTTCTTGGTATAAAAGATAATACACTTCATTTCAAAAGAAAATCATTATGCATTCCGCCATCTTGGTATGCGTGACGTCACAACCAGGGTAACATTAATGTGTATCTTGAGCAATTCCCAGGCCATTTTATTGCTAAATCATATTTTTTACAGTAATATTGTCTATATTCTAAACTTAAATGATTTAATTAGATCTCATTATAGAACAAGATGGCGGATGTCAGTGAGGTTCATGTATACAGCTAATAATATATTAATTATCAATACCAAGTTCTATGAAACTCACCTTCGCACTCCCGTCATCAGAACAGGAAGCGAGTAAAGTACCTGAGGGATCCCATCTTATGGCATTTATTTCTCCCTAAAGATAAGACATAGATACGGTTAATTAGCATACTGCATGAGCAGTTATATGAATGCTGGATTACTTTCATTCAACAATGTATTTCAGTTTCTCATATAGTGGATGGGTTTATTAGTTGCGAAGAATACAACTATAGGCCCTCAGCATGGCAGGAATCGAACTTGCGGCCCTCTGATTCCGGTGCATCGCTGGAGAGCTCGACAACTGGCCTCTGTAGCTCGGTTGGTTAGAGCGCTGCACTGGAATCGCAAAGCCGCAAGTTCAATTCCTGCCAAAGGGCCGATAGTTGCATTTTTAGCAACTCCTCCTGCATGGTTAGGTATATAACATTCACAATCGAAATTTCCATCTACAAAACCCTTCTATAATTAATGGAAAGAGTCTCGATGCCTGGGAGCATGTACAGTGGGGGTATATATAGACCCATTGCACTGGCGTCACAAATCCTTAGAGTATCCTCCAGATGCTCCCTAACAATATCTCTTCGGGTACAGCAACCACGTACAGCGAAAAAATTAACCATTTTAATACAAAATGATTATAAAGTTTTACAAAATTTGCTTTGTTCACAAAAGTTATATTATGCATAGATTGTTAATTTCTCCTCCAGATGCATCGTCACCGCCGCTGTGACGTCATGTGCAATGGGTCTATTGTCGCCATAACCAGTTATGCAAAAAAACAAAACAGAGCAGTGGGCGACCAGTAAAGAACTGGTTTTTAACGAAATTATTATTTCAGTCAATCTTAATAAAATTATATACTCATGCATGTACGAAGAAGTTATGCTGCAGCTAAAATATGCATTCCACACTAATCACTAATCACTAATCCTCTTCACTTACCAAATGTCCTTCAAACGTCTTTACAGATTTCTCTACGCCAACTTTACAAACATGGATTGACTTATCAGGTGAACATGAGGCAAATGTGTTTGTATTTTGCCAATCAATATCTAACGTTGGGGCTATATAGTAAAAATAGAAAAAAACACATATTGGGTTGCAATCTGTTATGTAATCATCAATTATATATTGCATGCATGCTAGGATTCGCATATAAAACGTTTGAAGATTTTTGTTGCCAGAAAGAAACAAAAGAGTGCGTACATACACTTTACTAGAAATATAAACTGCCGTAATATTCATATTCAGCACATCCGGGTCTCTCCCCGAGTGATTTTGTAAAACAAACTCCCAAACCCGCGGCAAGTGCCATATGAGTCACGTTTTATAGGGGGAGTTACTATTTTTAGACTTTTAGGGTTTGGATTAGGGAAAGGGTTAGGATTAAGATTAGGGTTAGGATTAGAGTAAGGGTTAGGATTAGGGTTAAGTTTAAAATACAAAATTATAAAAGTCTAAAAATAGTAACTCCCCCTAAAACGTGACAGGTATAGCAAGTGCTGCCATCAAATTAAAATAAACTGCCGATCATTGTGATTGGATAAAAGTATTCGCAGCGAGCTTGCGAGCTCGTTTTTGCGATGACTGGAAAAGAGCCTTATAGAAACAGAATTCGCGAACGAGATATTCCTTATATCTTCAAGCGTGTTACTGTATAGGTCTGTAATTTCCTCTATCAGGATACAGACACACTGTACTGCCTACAAACCATTAAAACTAACCTTGATGTAAGGAAAATTGTTGCTTAACTTGCCATGTTGTTGTGTCCCACACTATACACAACTACGAAATATAAATAATGTCAAATAATGTCAATGCAAATGATTTGGAAGAAAGCATGTACTTACAAAATACAAAACGTCCAGCCTGATCTGAAAATCAGCTTTTATAGATCATGTTTTATTTAAATAATTTTAACATTTCTTTCTGCCGATTATTTCTATCGTTTCTTGGAAATCAGTGAATCGTCTAAATACCGTAATATTACATGACAAACAAGTAACATATTTGTATAACATCCTGTATCGAACACTCAACGTTATTAAGTTATTTCAGGCTCTGCTTATCCAATCATTACTGGATACGCCATGCAGTGTTGTGTACAAACCTGATCTATTGCAGCAGTAAGGAGATAACTGCCCTTGTCATTCCATTTCACGGAGAAAATTATTCCCTTATGTTCTTTCAACGTAACAACGTCTTGACCTTAAGAAACAGTATAGCCTCTCATAAATGGGAGAACAAAAAATGGAACAAACGTCTCCCAAGACATGCACCTTAACGCCTTTTTTTCGCCAGGTTTTGGGTAAGTACATTTTCGAATTGTGTTAAAATATAGTGAAATTGAGATATTTTTTGTCGAAGATAAATTGGAAATTACAAAGAAATACGTGAAAAGAATGCTATGCTATAATGGGAAGGTGAACGATGTTACTAAGTATACTACTGAACTAAATTTATTGAAAAATATCGCGTAAACAATAAATGGAAATTAGTCAAACTATGCAATTCACGATCATAAATTTATTTCGATTTGTTTGTGGCAAACTAAGTTGTTCTTAATTATGCTTGAGTCACCTAATATTTTTCACGTGCCTCTAACCTTTTCTTACTTTCGAAATTTTACCGATAAATCGGAAATTTTGCCGACTATAGTTTGAAATAATTTAGCAGTTTTCCTCATTACTTGTGGCTCTCAATTTGTGACTGTGCAGACAATGTATACGTACCACGCGCGAAAAGTGGTCTGATACAAGGTTGCAGGTGGAGCTATCTTGGGAAACATCTACTGTATTTCAGACATTTTACGTATTATTTATAATGCATCATTCAATACTGAGTATATATAAAGCCTAGTTAAACAGCACAGTTAAAGCAAATACTGACCTTCGTTATTCCAGATCTTTATATGACCATTGTACAAACCAGTAGCTAATAACGTTCCATCATTCTGACAAGATAAAAGAGATTCGCGGCTATATACATATAGGCTTTTATACAATCATGGGAAATGGGGAATTGAGGCCAATTTGAAAAGTCGAATTTCTATCGATTTCAGTTTCTGTCATTATATATGCGACAAAACCCTGGCTTCAAATACTTCGACAACGTCGCACTTACTGAGCTGCGTGGAATAAAACCATTTAAAACATCCGTTTCTCCCGAGTAAAAGCTTTCGAATGATAGTAAAGCCCTTGAATGATTGCTGAATAACTGCGTAACAAAGCTGTAACAATAATTTTTGAACTACAAATTAAGCTAAATATTGCATGAACTTTAAGGAAAAAAGTTTTAAGAACTTGGATTTCCAAATTCGCCCCCCCCCCCAAAAAAAATGTCCGCCACTGAGCAGCATTAAATTCAACGAATAAAATTCGACGTCTTAAGCAGGCCTGAAAAAATGAATGGAAGATAAATTTGGCACTGTTTGCTGGATGCAACAACACCTATATGCATGTTCGATTAAGTCGTGGGCTAATAATGAATTCGAATTTTGGTTGACCACGATCCCTGCGTCAACTGTCAAGGGTAGCAGGTGATTCATGCATGGTATTTGAAAAGAAAAAACCCAGCTTGACTTCAGTAGACAATAGACTACATGAACAAACATGCACCTATATGTGTCTGTGGGTTTCTTATTTGATTTCTGGATTGCAATCACGTTAGAGAACCCATCACTGCAAGAAGAATGCGAAGCACTTAATTTTCTCATAAATTAGCCCCTACTATCGTTGTTCCATTGTTTACTATCCCTAAAAATGTAGTTTGGCGGTATACTTAATATATATTTTTCAATTATTTATTTAAGGTACGGATTTTCTGTTCCAGCGCGAGTGTTCCGGATTTTGGTAACTTGCCAATTTTGCCTGTCAGGCCAACTTTTTATTAGTTTACATGTAATTACGGATTTTTTTTTATTTGTATTTCGAAAAAGCCCCACAAAATATACCGCCTAAAATGGATTACTCTTCAAAACCGTATACATATAAAGGTATATATACACGGTCCGTTTGACATGTCTGGGCATGAAAGTATGAAACATGACTGGACTGATGGGAATGTTGGAGCTAATTGTAGTGTTTGTGTATGCAATTGTCGTCCTTGTCGTTCTAACTTGCGGTTTCGGGTTATTGAATACCGTTCAGAAACCTGTACTTTATGTACATCATTTCAAAGACTAAATACACCTCGAGTCTTAAGTTTGTACCAGATCAAGTACGCGGCAATAGTCATTACAGTACCAGTCAGGTACGACTAAAAATCTCTAATGATCGCACCCTGAAGTAGTACGGTATTGTCTTGGATGTACGACGGAGGTGTTGAAAGACAATTCTTTCTTTGCTTTGAATGACAGTAATTACAGTATCTAATGTATCTAATATGAACAAGTTTTGTTACTGCAGTCCTGGCAAAAATTATGTGGACACCTAACTTTTCTAAATGCCCGTTTACAATTGCAATTTTTGCTGCGATTTCTATGGTGCGATTTTCGTCTTCTGATGCATGTGAACGAGTAGATGAGTTATGAATGTTTTGAGTTCATGTACCCTCATCTGAACATTCATAACTCATCCACTCGTTCACATCCTTCAGAAGAAGAAAATCTAAAATCACACCTAAAATCGCAGCAAAAATTGCAAGTGTAAACGGGCCTTAACACAAATATTAACATTGAGACGTTTTTTTCATGAAATTCCCCCCCCCCCCTCTGTCCCCCTATTTAATGTTGTTTTTCGCATTTAAATTTTAAAAGTATGTTTCGTTGATTTTCGAACATTGAATTGGGGGTAGGAGGGGCAGAAATGTTTTTGGGAGATTAATTCTGTAAAACAGGGTTCGTACATGTCAGGAAGAGTTAAATTCAAGGACTTTTCAAGGACATTCAAGGACATGTATCAACAAATTCAAGGACTACATACTGAAGAAGGCGTTAGAAATCAGCAAAATCTGACGTTGAATTGTTCAAAACGTAACTTTATAATGAGGTCAGATATGAACATGCAAAATCAGTTCAACAAAATGTCCGTCTTGAATGTCAAACAATTTCAGAAAATATCCAAAAACTAGAAGAATTCAAGTACTGCTTTACAAATTCAAGGGCATTCAAGACCTTGAATTTTTGTTTTCAAATTCAAGGACATTCAAGGACTTTCAAGTTTAGTACGAACCCTGTTAAAATCTAGTTTTGTCTGACGCACGCGGTGTCCACGATAATTTTTCCTAGGATTGGTTATTGGTTTCCTGAGACAAAACCAATCTGTGTTTCGATCGACTTTTTTAGAAAGATGATTCCTATGGTTTAGTGTATTTTATTGTTATCATCAACCAATCACAAAACCTGTTCATATAGGTACGGGGTCGCACCCCATTTTCGCCAACTCGCAAATTTTATGCCGACTGAATCCAAGAAATTCAATCAGAAATTTCTAATCGAAAGAAAATTGCTGTAAGAAGCACCATTGTTGGTTTATTTTGTAATTTATTGTTTAAAAAAATACTCACATTCCAGTCTAGTGCTGTAACATCTTTACCAGGGGCATGTCCAACATTGATGTTATCTTTTTCCTCTTGAGCTAACACTAATGGAGTGATTTCTTTAATATCCTCAGCATTTGTGAACGGCCATAACCTCACTGTAGCATCTCCAGCACTAAAAAAACAGGTCACGTAAAGTAAAAGATAAAAAACGTTTAGCAAGAAATGAAGAAAGATGAAATACACAAGAGAAGCAAATATATAAATGTCTGCAGAAGTGTTTGCATTTTCTTAAAAAAAACATATAAAAAAGATTTATAGTGATGCACTCCCCAAAAAAAAGAGAGAACACGTTTCCTGCTAAACAATGGCAGACGGCATTTTCCTGTACCACTCAGACGAGCGTTCTATTAAAAATTTACACCATATGATTGTACTATTGACAGCATGACCGGCTGTGTTGTATCGGATATACAAACTCGAGCCGAATAGATGGCTTCTGAAACGTCTTCATGAGAACATTCGTATTCTTCAACAATTTAAAATAAATTCATGATATTTGGTGAGAAAATTGAACTTAATGTTTTTGTCAAACAGCACGATTCTGTATCAGATATATACTCACTGTAACTCTTCGTTCACGTCATGATTACTTTTGTGTTTTCTTCATGAATTATTAGCGAGTTTCACAAGTCCTAAACTCAACCCAATGGAGAACTGGTGCAGGATGGTTCACAAGATCAGAAGGCAGTAAGCAAAGGAAAACCTCAAGCAAGGACATTTGCTGAACTATAGAGATTCTTGTTCGGATGGGGAAAATTCCCAAAACGAGCAAAGAAAGTCCCCGAAACACAGGGATTTGCAACTATACATACTGTATATTGAAATACTTTTAATATCCGATACATTTTGTTTAAAATAGCTTATAAATAAATGAAATTATGCTAACCAGTTATTAAAACTAAACGCACAGTTGAACATGTACACGTAACAACTTATTGGGAATGTCTGTAATAGAATTTTGCAAAATGTTGAATTTGTTGATCTTTTTGGGCAGTTTTGTATTCAAACTGTTGGCAAGTAGTAACTGTATATACTCTTTAATTGAAATAAAGAATAAAGTATATCTAACAAATAACAACGGCTATGCATGCACTTACCCAGATGCCAGGACATCTACACTTGGGTTCCAGCTACAGACACACACCTACACACAATCAATATATTTAATTAATTTTTAAAATGATTTCCCAGCTTTCTCAAAACACATTGCACATGTGGTGAAATTTTAGCTTTAATTGTAGTTGAAACTTTACAGTACAATTATGTATTATAAACCCATACAGTACAATTATAGCATTATAAACCCATAGCTCTGACTTCAATTTCTTTTGAAAACAGACAAACATAATATTGCAAAGAATTTAACAGAAATCAAAGAATGAAATCGAGGCTATGTACAGTATATATAATGGGACGCTCACATAATTCTGCATTATTGATTTATTGGTTTGTTGTAGGTAGCGATTAACAATGTTCAGGAGTTTGATGCATTTGAGGTTGCAAGTATCTAAATCCTAGATTTTAAAAATTTTTCAGGTAGCTAAGTCCTAGATCATTGAAGCTCATCGATCATTGAAGCTCGTCGTACAATCATATTTTCTAATTAATAAAATTGTGTTCTAAATACAATTTCTATTTTCTGTCTATGCTGTGTTATAATTTCACATTAATTTTCCTTCCTTCATATACTACATTTGATTCAATTTGAGTCTGTTAAGTTTAGAACTAACCTCTGACTGATGTCCTTCCAAAGTAGTCACTTTAGCGGCTGGGAAATCAGGACCACTTGTCACATCAATAAAACTTATTTGTTCTTTAGCTTTATCTTCTAATTGTCTCAGTGCTTTTGTATGTAAATCAGAAACTGTAGATGGATTTACAGCTTCTACTAAAGACAGTTCACCGTCTCCAAAGGAGGTTCCATCCTACATGGTATAATTATGATTGTGAATTACTAAATTTCGTAGACTTCTATACAGACAAGTAAGTTTTCTATGACGAGTTTTCATATGGCAAATTTTCTGTCAATTGCCCGCCGTGTGTACATACTTTTCAAAATAATTTTATAGTGGTAATTAAGATACTAGCAGACCCCAAATTACCCATGGAAAGAACTGAGTGTGCACTTTTCTTTATTCACCCTGTATGTACAGTATGTGCATGTACAGCAGGCACATGCAGATTTAACCCAAAAATATTTAGTTGGTCTGGAGGAAATTTCATCTCCAGGTTGTGCTCCCAGGAACAAAAATATTTTCTCCAGCCGTGCTGCACTGTAACAGGCTCAAAGTCAAGGTTATACAAGGGGAAAGCTTGACAAGAATATTACTACATATGCATTTAACCCATTAAGTTGTATTGCGCCCTACTTTATTACAGAGGTATACAGTATGTTACCCTGTCCATAGCATAACACCAGGCAATTTTACTCATGAAGAGGAGAGCCTGTTGCAAACCTCCACCGTAATGTCGACCTACTCTTATGCAATCAAATGGTCAGAACTCTGGCTTCAATTCAATCAAATGGTCAGATGGGTGTTTAGTTTACGTGTAGCATACAGCAAAAATCAATGTCCATTAGGGTTATCCATAATGTTAATTACCTCTCCAAAGCATGCTTCTGCCTCAACAAATTGCACTCCCTTCTGTAAAACTGATATCAAAGCACCAGAGGGAATTGATACACCATCAATACTTGAATGAACTGAATTACTTTCAACTCCAAAGCTGAAAGCTGAATGAGGAAACCCTGAAATTTGAAAGTTAGCAGGTATGTTAATAAACTCACACATGCAACAAAACTAGTACACTTTTTTCATTCCAATAAATAGGATTGTTTCTCATGAAATTTGGATAGAACAAGCAAGTAGTGAGTTTTTCAAAGACCTCAAACAGCATTTTGATGCTCTTTGAAAAATGCACTTGTGCATTAAAATTGAACACTAAACCATCTGGCTATTACCAACTGTACACTGAAAATAAAAATGAAAAAATTACTCTGATTGGCTATGAGCAGCGCAACTATTTTTGAAATTGCACATTAATTGCAGTGCAATGGACCTTTAACGTACCTTATAACTAAAATTTTGATCTAGACAAGTCTAGACAAAAATTTCATCACAGCTTGAAAGAGCATCACAAAATTAGTAATATTCACGCGAAGTTTCGTTGCGAAATTTTGTAAAATGCGGATATAGCCTTGCGAAGTTTGTAATTTTCAGTCATTTTAGATTACAAACGGGAAATTGATACCCAAACACCCGATTTGGGTATCAATTTCCCGTTTGTAATCTAAAATGACTGAAAATTGCAAACTTCGCAGGGCTATATTATCCGCATTTTACAACATTTCGTAACGAAACTTTGGAATATTACTAATTTTGTGATGCTCTTTCAAGCTGTGATGAAATTTTTGTCTAGATCAAAATTTTAGTTATAAGGTTAAAGGTCCACTACTGCAGTGCAATTAACAAAACAAGAGCAGAGCCTGGAAACAAGGCATGAAAAATCAACTTGGCGGCAGACAGTAGCAATGTAAATTGCACTTTTTGACAAATGTTTGCACACTTTCAAATGGAAAATTGTAAGGCCCGGTTTAGACGGCGAACTTCTCATGCGCCGAACCTAATTGTCGTAGATACGGCAAAATATCGGAAACTGATTTAGACGTCGAACTTAATTGCACCGTACCAAATTGCGAAGACATTATATTGGAAATATTTACAATGCAAATATATGATAATCATATTATGATGTTAAAAAATAATTATGCATTAGGTTCGGCGCATGAAAAGCACGGCGTCTAAATCAATGTCGAACCTGTGTCGCATATACGACTTGTCTTGTCGCATCTTCGAGTCATGTCGAACTTAATCAAAACCTGTCGAACTTAATTGATTTAGACGCCGCTCCAGCGTCGCACTTAATTCTTGCATTAGATTCGGCGCATGAGAAGTTCGCCGTCTAAACCGGGCCTAAGGGTGCACCGGATTTGGAATTTTCAACAATTCCGGCCGGACAAAAATTCCGGCCGGATTTGAGATAAACCGGTAATGGAGACAATTGGGGATAAATCAGTATTCAAAATGGCGGTTTATGTTTTTTACTAGTTTTAGTTAGTGTCAGTTTAGATTTTTGATTGTGTTTAAACCTTTTTTAATATCTTTTTGTTAATAACTTAATATTTTATAATAATATAAGTGTTTTTTAAACTTTAAAGCTGCCAAATTGATGGTTTATCCCATTCTTGGTGAATTTTTTAAGGTGAAACGGAAATTTAAATCCGGCCAGATTTTCTCCAAATCTGGCCGGATGCCGGAAAATTTGTTAAATTGAAATCCGGTGCACCCCTAGAAAATTGTACGTGAATATAACAATTTAAGTACAAGAAGCACATACTACTGAAAAGCTTTTGCTAACAAGAAATGAAAGCAATGCTTAAATGGCGTAGGTGAGTGCACAGGTGTTATCAAAGTGTGTGAACTATATGACATGTATATTATTAACAAGTAATAGTATGGTTTCTCATGCAATTTGGAAAAACATACACTCATGAGTTTTTCAAAGACTTCAAAGTGCACTTGTCCTTCAGACTCATGCAATTTTAATCATCTTTGAAAAACTCATTCATGCATGTTTTTCCAAATTGCACTCGAAACCACACTATTACCTATACAAAACAAAAGCAGCAGACAGAGCCTGAAACAAGCAGGAAAAATAAACATGGCGGCACATGTTAACCAGCAAATGTACACTTTTAACTGAAAATCGTACACAAATTTAACAATTTAATTACTGTACTGCAACAAGTTTGCTACAATGAAAACAATGCTTAAAAAGTGCTGGTGAGTATGTAGGTGTTATCAATTATCAAAGTTGGTAATTATTTCATGTATATGCAATTTAATAATGGGCAATTCCAGAAAAGATCTGCCCCCATGTAGAGTATTTCTGCTGTCCGGAGGGGAGAGGTAATAGCAAGACAGTGTAATATTGTGACATTCAAAAGGGGGTAGGGGGTTAACTTCCAATTTCCTCCATTGGAGAGATATGGATGTTTTCTGGAAACCCAATTAGCCATTCCGAAGTTGATGAGTGGACTGGGGACGAGTGTTAAAAAGTGCCCAAATTCAATCTCGTACCCAGAGCAATGCCTGTGCGCAGGCTAGGATGGCATTGGCTCTGGGGAAATTGACAACCGGAACCCCTAAATTTAGGAGTTCCGGTTCTTCATCGGCATGCACGATTGATAAACGTTAAACCAATCACAGCACAGGAAAAATTCAATTTCCCCAGAGCCAATGCCATCCTAGCCCGTGCACAGGCATTGCTCTGGGTACGAGATTGGCCCAAATTAAGAAATGAACCAAATCACTAAAAAGACCATCTCAAAACTAGTAAGTATACAAAGTTTCAAGACGTTCACATGAATACCCATCGAATAATAAGCTTTCGAAAATTGTGAAATTACTGATTAAAAGATTGTTTTGGGGACACACGTCCCCAAAAACAAAAATTACAGTACATTTCATAGGGCCAAAAAAAAAAATATGTGGGTTTCCGGTTTCCCGACCCTACCTAGCTTTTGGACGTCGAAATCCCGACCCTAAACTTTTTTATTGGATCGTGCTTGTAAGTGTTTCCACTTAGAGGAAAAAGTTTGTGGAAAATTGAAATTTGAGGCAATATTAGGGAAATTTATCTTTGGATGTGGAAGCACTGACTAAACAAAATGGCGTCCGCTTGTTCGGAAAATTAAAAAAAAAGTTTAAAAAAAAGAAGTTATAACCAGGGACGCCGGAACGATAATAGGGCAAAGGGGGGCGGACGCACACCAAGGGCACCTTTACTGAAAAATTTTTTCAATTTACTCAAAAAATTTTTCCGGACATACAAAAATTTTCCGTGAAGCCAAAATTTTTTCCAGATATCTTAAATTTTCGCCATTTCTTCAAAATATTTTTCTAAATTCCAAAAATTTCCCAAAATTTTTATAAATATAAACTATAAATTACCTGAATCTCGTGATTTTCCTACAAAAAGCATCGTTGGAAATGTGATTTATCACGTATTATTTTACAACTAAAAGGGCACTTCTGCCCCCCCTAGCAAAAGGCAAGGGGGGCAGCCGCCCCCCCCTGCCCCCCAGTTCTGGCGTCCCTGGTTATAACCGACCTACTCTACCTACGTTTTTATAAGAAGAAACCGGAAACCCACATATTTTTTTTTTGGCCTTAAGTAAATATTGTGATTTTCGAAAGCTTATTATTCGAAGGGTATTCATGTAAATGTCTTCAAACTTTGTATACTTACTAATTTTGAGGTGGTCTTTTTAGTGATTTGGTTCATTTCTTAATTTGGGCACTTTTTAACATTTGTCCCCAGTCCTCTCATCAACTTCGGAATGGCCAATAGTATGGTTTCTCATCCAATTTGGTAAAACATACACTAGTTAGTTTTGCAAAGATGTCAAATTGCACTTGCCATTTGCACTCATGCCCATACCTATAATACAAAGAGCCATTCATTTTCTATTGCTGTATAATAACTGCTGCATGTACAAATAAACACAAGCACCCAAGAGTACTCAGTACTACCATGCAGCCAGTGTGGAAAGTTTGTATTGCTGGGGAGATATCCCCCCATGCAATTTTGATGCTTAATTCTATACAGGCCTAGAATTTCCCTGAAATCAATCAACGGCAACAGCGTTAAAAATTGCAGTAGAACGTAGTTCAGCTGTCTACAGCAATTTTGGCAGTTTCCAAGGCATTTTTTCAAATTACTGCAATAAAAATTCAATTTTATTGTTATTTGGATTGTGGACAAGCTAGGAACATGTTTACGTATTTCTTTAGTGTTTTCTTTTCAAAGTGTCACAATAGTAATGCGTGCAGTGAATAGTACAAAAATTATACTATACGGCAAAAAATTGCCGTTGTTGCCGCAATGATCCATGGCATTAATTGTTCTACCTCTACGGCAATTACTATTAAATTTTCGAAATCTCCCCCGCACAATTTCCAAACTTTCCTGTCAGCTATACAGTCTATACTGAAACTATATTTTCTAAACTTTAACTGAACTATATTTTCCAAACTTTCCAGTCAGCTACTCAGCTATACAGTCTATACTAGTGTATTTATACTGTATAGAGCGTTTGCACATGACGTCACAGCTACCATGTTGGTGTTCCAATTCAAAAGAATTTCACTCAGACTCTTTTATCTGGAACACCAACATGGCCGCCATAGGTTTTGTTGAGTTGGTCCCTGGGGAATGAGTGCAAACACTCTATTCTACAGTAGTTCTACCATATAATTTTGAGATATACAGCACATCAAGGCATGCTGGTGCAAATCAGCAGGTACATGTATTTGCATATAACATCACCACAGGTTACAATCAATCAAAAAAACCTCTTTAATATCTAATATTAGTTTTATAATAAAACTATACAATCATACCTGACTCCTGCAGATACCTGTACACCAAGAAATTCACTTCGTCACTGCTTATAGCCATGATCCCGAGCTTTCTAGAAAAGACAGCTTTACAGAACTACAGACGACCACGAACAATTTCAAGCACTAAAAACAAAACCATTTTCAAGTCTTGCCGCGTTTTTAAATATAATTCGTGGCAAATACTATTCTTCTAGTATGGTTCTATTTCTAAAAGCAATATGGCGGCTACAACATGTGACGTCACAGTTTCCTATTAGTGCCCAGTCTTCTGTCCGCTCGTTCTTTTCCAAATTCTAACTTCAAAGGTAAGGAGTCGAGAAAATTTCAATCCTTATCCATCGGTAGAATTTTACTGCAAATAACGTTATTCAACACTGGGCAATAGAAATCTAATATGTAAAGTTTTGTGTGCTCCTTGTATTTGAAGTATATTTTGCCTATATTCCTAAATAATCGACTTAGAATGTTGAATAGTGTAGTGTTGAACTGTTAGTATTTATCTGAAAAAATACTGTGTAGAAATTCTGCCTGCAAAATCCGTTTTTTTTGTATTTTAATACACCTTTCTTAGATTTTAATATCCTTATTTGTCCAATAATTTACGTCCTATGTGATAAAGATGTTGTTCTTGCCTATAAAACAAGGTTCAAACACATGATATAAAGTATAAATATATATATCAAACCTATAGATGATATTTGACTTGAAATTACGGGAACCACTGAGTATTTTGATAACTTGCATGTTAACCCTTTAAGGTCCTGTGTCGATACGTTGGTGCGAGCGGTACAAATTTGAGCATATGGTTCCAAATTTATGCAGTCCGATATGAATGGACTTGAATATTAGGGGTGCACCAGAACTCGGTTCCGGCCGGAACCCCGATTTTTCAGAGTTTCTGTCAGGGTGCATTCCATGTAAACTCTATGCCGGAGATATGCCAACATTTACCCTTGATCATGCCAATACCGTAAACCTCTGAATATAAGCCCTCCAGGCCTGGCCATAAGTATTTGGGCAGGTGCGCGGCATATCGCGCACCATTTAACGTCAGGCGCGTGATTTAAAAAACGGTAAAAATTACGCTTATACAGACTAGAATAACATTCACAAAACTGAGTAAAAATTTATGTAGAACAAAACAATTTTAAAATTGGAGTTTAGCCGAAAATAGTATAGGTACTATATAAAATGTTTGTACCAGTGAGTATGTGTATTTACGATGTTTTCAAAGTCATCATACTTTAAACATCAATGAAAATGTCAACATCGCTGTCCTACGACTCGATTTCTGACGAGCTTGACGAATCATCGTTATTGTCAATGGTTATGGCGTCTTTCTCAATTATACGCTTTTTTAACAGAGTTTCTTCATCCACGGTGTTGTTATCGAGTTTGACTTTGCGTCTTTTCTCCATGTAAAATTCTAATGCACGTTGAAGAATCTCCTTACGCTCCTTCGTCGACCGGCAGTTATCATTTCCTTTGATCAGCATTAAATAAAAAAAACAGACGCACGATTTCATACTCTTAAAACAAACAAGGCGCACGTTAAAAGGCGCGTCTCAAGGAGTCAAGGCGCGTGCGGAGGCGCGCGATCGCGCGCCTCAAACGGCCAGGCCTGAAGCCCCCCTGAATATAAGCCCCTCCCATGCATAAGCCCACCACATGTACTAATGCTCACCTCATTCCAAACATAAGACCCCCAAATATAAGGCCCCCCCCCCCGAATGTCACTTCCCCGAATATAAGCCCAGTAGCCAGTTAGTCAACATTAACATTGTCTTTTAGTTAATGTAGCAGAGAACAATATTTAAAAATATAGCTTACTATGTTAATTATTTAGCGTGTTATTAAATAATACATGTTTATTTTCCTGTTTATGACTGACTTGTTTATTACTAACACAAAAGATCATCCATGTATAAGCGCTCCTTTGTAAAAGCCCATCAAAAACCACTTACGAAAGAATATAAGCCCAGGGCTTATAGTCTGAGGTTTACGGTACTTCAAAAAATAGTTTTGGGGACTAAAACCGTTTTCAAAGACTGTAAAAGTGTAAAGCAATCTCACACCAATGTGCCAACAAATTTTTTAACCTCAAGTTGGAGATTGCCGACATGGAATGCACCCTGGGAAGTCTGACAGCAGACCTTCTTGTTCCTCACTTATAAACCAACATTATCTATCACAAGCGGGCTTGCTTGTAGAATATCTGTGCAATTTCAAAAAAGTTATAACTCCATCATAATTCCCAGAAAATGGCAAAAATACCTGTCCAGGCCACTTAATGCCCAAAATAACAGAGTGGGGGTATTTGCATTGAAGCATGTTTGTATTCATAATTTCACATTATTTATATGCAATAGAAAGCAGAGTTCTTTGTGATTAATTTACAAATGTGATGCAGAGGTGAAGCAAATATATTTCTGTCTTCTAGAAAATGGGTCGTGTAATCAGAGGTCAGCGTAAAGGTGCTGGCAGTGTTTTCCGATCCCACACAAAACACAGAAAGGGTGCTGCCAAGCTACGTGTGCTAGATTATGCCGAAAGGCATGGATATATAAAAGGTGTTATCAAGGATATCATTCATGATCCAGGTCGAGGAGCTCCCTTGGCTGTCGTTGTTTTTCGTGATCCATATCGATATCAACTGAGGAAGGAACTTTTTGTTGCCACAGAGGGAATGTACACAGGACAGTTTGTGTACTGTGGAAAGAAAGGTAAACCTGCTGTTAAAACAATATCCAATTGGTTTGGTTATAACTTCCAGTGATGATATATACAGTAGGTGTCATACAGTACCTTTTAGAAAACTCGGTGGTCGGACATAATTGGGGAGAGTAGGAGTTGACTGCCTCATATTGAACTTAAGGCAAATGTTTAAGGATTAAGGAATGAAATGTACTGCAACCACATGGTCTGAATTTAATTAATTTAATTTTAATATGATTTGTCGCAATTCATTTCATACATACTTGTAAACAAGATTGGTTACTGACACTAGTACAGAACATGCAAACAGCAAAAATACAACATTGGTGTGACTGGAAAGAGGAACAGGACTTGCATCCCAATTGACACCTAACTCCTAATGAATGACTATACATCATTACATCGACCAAACACATTACATGAATAGAGAACCATAGGTTATTTTAAAGTTAAGAACAGCCAGGAGGGCTGTAAGATAGCAATCGTTCTTTATACATTTTACGGAGTCTGGAACTAAATACATATATTGATGTATAACTCTTAAGTTGCAATGAGAGGCTGTTGCACAGATTTGCTGACCTTACAAAAAATGAATTCCTGAAGTAGTCCTGCTTGTGTATGGTAATAAAATAGAAATTGTTTTCGTCGTAATGACGTGATGTATAGCCTGGAGCATAGGTAGGTAAATAATTCATAGATATAATGTTAACCACCTAAATGCTCCACCTTCAATCTTTTGCCAAAAATCTACCAGTGCTAAAGCATTTTGGATGCGTTAGCCATTATTTTTAAACGTCCAAGGCTAAAAAAAACAAAATCCGAATAATTCCCTAAGGCTTATCAAAATGCGTTTGAAGCTGGATTTAAAGTATGTAAATAAAGATGGGGACCCGGTGAACTCGTCAAGCAGTGGACTCAATTTTTCTCGATCAATGTTCCATGTTTGATTGTTAGAAATATATGGATATTTCAGGATCAAGGTTTGAGACAAATGTTTGTTCATTGTTACCCCTTTCGAATTCGTTACGAATCTGAAGTATGTTTTTATATCGGATTCGTTAATTTCGTTTTGCCGTTAACACCAATGAGCATGAATCCGATACAAACGAACTTTCGAATCCGGAAAAAGTTTGTGGAATGTGGGAACTTCGTATCCGGAAAAAAAGTTTCGTGTAAACGTTTTCTGTGAAGAATCTGAATCAATTTGCTCCCGCTTTAATATGTTTTTCAAATGTATTGCTATTAAATTCACCCGCCAAACAGGGTCAAAACATCGCTTAAAAACAGTATAACAGGTGTAAAATTTTGCTTAATACATTGACAATCGCTTTGTCAGGCTGTATAGTGTAAACGCCTCACGAATCCGTACACTCGAAAAACAAGGAATCTGGATACTTCTGCTCTAGTGTCAACGTAGTCTGCACGATAAGTTGAAATTGAGCTCTCTTTTTTTCAGCGACCTTGCAGGTTGGTAACTGTTTACCAGTTGGTCAAATGCCCGAGGGAACCATCATTTGTAATGTTGAAGAAAAAACTGGAGATGGCGGAGCGATGGCGCGAGCATCTGGCAACTATGCTACTGTCATTTCACATAATGTTGACACAAAGAAGACCCGTATAAAGTTGCCATCTGGTATCAAGAGAGTTGTACCATCGGCTAACAGGGCCTTGGTTGGTATTGTTGCTGGTGGCGGTCGTATTGAAAAGCCAATGTTGAAAGCTGGTCGTGCCTATCATAAGTACAAAGTGAAACGTAACTGCTGGCCTCGTGTCCGTGGTGTTGCTATGAACGTAAGTGTATATACCCTACTCACTTTCTCGTCCATGTTTTAAATACGTATTACTTAACCCGTTGACGAATGTGATGACATGTAAAGAATTACGAATATAGTTAAATTTTCCTGAGTGTTGTGTACTAGAAGTATTGCTTAAATTCTTTGCTGTATAGCTTTATTGCAACAATAGAACTATCTATGTAAGCAACCCATAACTCTCATCCTCGTTGAGATTTGGAGTACAGTAAGCTCAGGTTTTGAATAATTTTGAGGTTCTCGGTGTCAATATCTTCAATCTAATGAGCCCTACAAATTTCGTGCGGTAATTTCACGGTTCGGATTCAGTCCCCATACTCGCGAAGATCTAAAGATCTTCCACAACATACCTGCAGTTTCTACGAAACTTACTGCCGGACAAATTTGGGTTTGAGAAGCAACTTTAAGTTGCCAACATATAGCCACCTCCTGTTCCTGAAAATCGTAGTTCTTTAAACGTTTTGCTTTAAATTTCATGCAATGTATAGCTGAATCTCTAGCCGACCGAGGCTTTCGTGGTTGACAAATTGTTACATCTTCGTTACACAGTTTTTCAGTTATCATTCAAAGGCTTTCTTAAATTATTGGGAGAGGGGTTGTCCCTGCCCCCACCCTTGACCCGTCTCACCCACTAACATGTTATTTGATTATAGCCTGTAGAACATCCACACGGTGGTGGTAACCATCAACATATTGGTAAGCCTTCCACGATGAGAAGAGATGCCTCCGCAGGTCGCAAAGTGGGTCTGATTGCTGCTCGTCGTACTGGACGTATCAGAGGAGGAAAGAAACAGCTGAAAGCTGATTTGAAAGAAGGCGAAAAGTAGTTTGACAGCATTGTTTTGGTTCAAATTAATAATAATTATCTAGCAAAACATCTTGATCTCTTGTTCTTCGCTACCCTCATCGTCTATCCTTTCATCTCATGAAAAGTGCGCGAGAGATTAAATATAGATCGTTTTCACGTCACATCACAAAATCCTATTAAAATCTATGCCGATATTCCGATAGTAGCACAAAGAAAAACTACCAAAAAACAACGAATATATTTTTAAACAATTTGAATTTCGGCTCCCGTAGGCCGTAATAGTTGTAAACAAAACAGTATTTACACGCTTTTAAGTAATTTTATTCATTAGAAATAGCTATCAAGACACCCCTACACACTTTTAAACAACGTGTTCAGTGAGGTTGCAGGTGCGTGTGGTGCAAAAATTCGCTTGTCTGTAAAGCCTGGTTCACACTAGCAATTTTGTTGGCGATTTTGTGTTTCTGACGGATGCAAATGAGTGAACTCGCATACAAAAGTATAGAGTCGCTTTTCAGAAGTAAACGATTCTTTTGCATGTCATTCATTCGATCACATTTGCCAGGAGGAGAAAAATCGCCGACAGAATTGCTAGTGTGAACCAGGCTTAACCGGAAACGAAACGAAACGGAAAGTCATTTTGTTTTTGTGCGGGAGGATATCCAGAGCCGAGCAACCAATCAAATGGCTTAAAAACATTATGCAACTCCCGAGTATATGCTAATTCTGGATATCCTGTATAAGCTGAATCCAATAATGATTTATTCTATTGATTATTTTTTCGACCGGTTGAAAAGGGTACAAACGAGTACTGTGAATAATTAAAAACAAAAAAATACAGAACAGCTAAACCAAACATTTCCTGCGTATTTACAATTTCACACAAAATACCACTGCAGTATCTCGCCCTCCGGCTCCGTTCAATAACCTCTACAGATATCCGTTGCGCTGTTTCGTGACCGGTACCTTTTTGGTGCTCAGACGCGAAACTACCATTATTTTTGTTTTGTGGTTCCTCACTAGCTATTGTCACATATTTTTCGATTACAGCGCGTTTTAAAATTCATTTGTTCACGGTTTAGAATCAGCCGCCAGACGGGAAATTTCCTGTGTTTCCATACGGTTGCAGAACTGAAACACGCTTCTCGACTAATCAACGCTCGCGAAAGTTTAGAAGCCAAAACAAAATGCATCATAGACGGATTTTCATATTTTTTACTGGGGGTGGTGCCAGAAATTTTAGGGGGGTGAGCCGCGAGCAGGTGACTGAAGCAACACCAGGGCCTTTTTTAAGGATTTTCCCGTGGGGGGGGGCATTTTTTGAAAAGGGACCTTTCCGTGAGATAATATATTAGAGGGGGATAGCAATGGCTGAAGGCCACGTGTGTGGCCAATATACCACGCATGAATGGGGGGGGGGTCTGGGGTACTCTCCCAGAAAATGTTTGAAATTTGAATCCCGGAAATGTGATTTCCTGCATTCTGAGCATCCAAATTTGGTCCAAAATTTATGCTAACTATACTTGTATTTGAAATAAATAAAGAAAAAAACGCACAAAAAGTAAAAAAAAATAACCATAATTTATCATTACTTATTAGAGGAGGATAACAATGGTCAGGTGTGTGGGGGTGTATTCCCCCAGAAAATTTTTGAAATTTGAAGCATGGAAATGCCATTTCCTGCATTCTGAGCATCCAAATTTGCTCTAAAATTTATGCTAACTATACTTGTATTTGAAGTAAAAGATGGAAAAAATGCGCAAAAAGTAAAAAAGAATATTAACTGTAATTTATCGGCTTATTAGAGGGATAATCCCCAGAAAATGTTTGAAATTTGAAACCCGGAAATGCTATTTCCTGCATTCTGAGCATCCAAAAAATAAAAAAAATTATTAACAATAATTTAGAAAAAAGTAACAATTTAAATCGATTTTGTTAAACAAGGACAAGGGATGAAGCCTAAAACTTACTTTCCGTTTATGTATTTGTTAATCTTCGCTGGTTTGTTTGTATAATTTTAAGGAAAAGGGACTTTTCCTGGGGGGGGTCTATATTCTAGGGGTGGAGGACTAGAGCAGCGAGTGGGAGTCTAGAGAGCTGAAAACAAAGTATCCCTGGAAAAATTTGAAAAAAATCATGATTTCTAGCTTCGAAAAAACGTTTTTTGAAGTTGTCACATCAATGGATTTGGCCTGTCCAATTGTCTGTTGAGACTTGAGAGAGTTAAAGTTAAATGAAGCTGTAAAAGTGTAAACTCAATAGGCCAATACACAATATGCTTTTACTTTTATAAAATCATTGACATTGTGTCGTTTGAATCCGAGCACAATTTATGATGCAACTCCGATGTAAATAATATTTGGGACGTAAAGATTAAATCTAGGCAAGACTATTTCCTAAAAGAATTAAAACTAAAAATAATGTTCGTAAAATTTCCAAACGTTCTTTGCAAGCAAGCTATTTGCATGACAAGGCACTGCAAACTCAATTCAGGGGAGATAATAGAGTTTCAAAACTTTACAATTGGTCCAATAAACCAGTGAATGCAAGCGAGGAGCAATTAGTTTCAGAGTATTGCGTCTTTTTCTATTTGAGTGTACTCCTACGTTTATTTTGTATCATCAACACTCTGCACGTTGGAGTGGACTATTTAATTATTTTTTATTATGCCGAATATTGGGGGGGTTGAAAATTTTTTTGGAGGGGTGGACATTTTGTTTGGGGGGGGTTATAGCTAATATTAGGGGGGTAGCACCCCCCTCACCCCCCCACAAAATCCGTCTATGGAGCAAACACACACAAAAGAACTAGAAAAGTGCAAAAGCAATTCAAATTTATTCTTGAGACCCCATCCCAATATTGATTCACCTCCGACAGCCTTGTGTATATACATGTAATAAGTTTTCAAAAATGTCAGATTTTCTAAGAAGATTTTTTCTTAATTGCAGGCTACTAAAGAAAACAAGAAATGAAACAAGATGGAATGAATATTTATTAAATTACAGATTTTGATACAAATTTAATTATGATACAAATTTACCTATTGTCTGAATATTATAAAAAGTACTCAGGCCAAATAAAAATAATAGTTGGTTTCAAGTTTCTGACCGACCTGTCAAAAATATGACCGACCATAAACATTTTATTGACATTTCCCAGTAGGGATCATCTTTTCG
>CACRXK020001448.1:0-54369 GCA_902702795.2 Paramuricea clavata | reverse complement strand
ATATCTCTATATATATATATATATATATATATATATATATATATATATATATATATATATATATATATATATATATATATTTATTAAACGGTGAGGACATTAATGTTAGGTATGATATTATACGTAATACAAGCTTCAATTTAAGGTAAAATTCAACCACAAACGCTTTGCAAAACGTTTTAAAGTGTTCTTTATACAACTAAACTGCCTTTTATGTTCTTTAATTAAATTGGTTTATCGATAAACTTTGAGTTTGGAATAAAATGATTTCAAATTCTAGCATGCAAATAACTTTGCTTTCTTTTTTATTTAAGAAAATTCAATAAGCAATAAAAAAGGGAAGCAATATTAAAGATACACTGAAATGCGGCCCGATATGCTGTCTTGTTTAGTTGTGTCATATACTCAAAGGCCGTCGGGTTTTAAAGCAATTAATATGAATTATAAAATCAATATTTAAAACAAACTTACCTTTGTTAACGTTGGCTCCCTTCTTTTAGCCGATTCTTTCGCCATTTCTTTCTTGAAATTTACAAAGTCTTGCAAACTGCGAGCAAAAATGAAACATATTTGCCAGAAATTTATCAATCATCAAATAATGAAACATTAAAAGAAATGTTTGCTTATTTTGCTATTTCGCTGTCGTCATGCAGTCGTTATAATGCAAACTATAAATTAGACCAATCACAGTGTTTGCTATTTATGACAGTCCGCCATATTTTTGAGATCAGTGAGGATGACCATCCACGGTTGGTGACCCACGCCCGCGACATTTGATAAACTTTAGACTTCGCTAATGATTTCGTTTCCTCGGGTGTAAATAGCCTGGGGGAATTAGAACCCTCGCACTGGGCTTCGGGCCGTCGGCTCGGGGATTATCTATAAGCGATCAATTGTTTCTTCACTTCAATTTCAAAGCAACATTTGTCTCTTTTACCTTACTTGCAAATTCGGGATTATCCCTTCTAATGATCAAGGATGGAATAATTATTCTTGTTTTCTTCGATTCCTGTTTGAACTGGTGTGCCACTTTAGTAACTTCGTCAGCAACATTCTGCGGCGTCGAACTTCGTATATTAGAGAGTTTTAGCTACACGTTTACGGCAAACGTCAAACCGCTAACGAAGTTTTTTATTTTACAAGTCTATTATAACAGCTTTTACACCAGTTTTGAAATATAAACAATTATTAAACTTGTGCTCTGTAGCAATGATTTAAAAGAAAGCAAATTAAGCACTAGTCACGTATTCGCGAAAGCAGTAAATTATGATTTGGCGTTTGAAGTTTACGTTTGGCGTATAAATTTCATGCTTTGACGACTATACAAGCCCTCATAGCAGTTCAAGCATGAAATTTATACGCTAAACGTAAACTTCAAACGCCAAATCTTAATTTACTGATTTCGCGAATACGTGACTAGTGCTTAATTTGCTTTCTTTTAAATCATTGCTACATAGCACAAGTTTAATAATTGTTTTTATTATATGGCAATGGTGTTTTACTGGAAACTAAAACACTCGTAGAACTCATACTTCACTACATCCGGGGCCAGGTGCGCGTATTTTCCGTATTTCACCCCTGCTAGTGACATACGAAGTTCGAAACTTTCCCGCCATTTTCATTGTTGTTGTTTTGAAAATACAAATGGTCTTTGGTTCGTATTTAAAACAAAATTAACGTTGGAAATAAAACGAAAACATTTAAAAGACATCTTGAGATAAGTAAAATTTATTCTAGTTTTATGTTTGCACCATAATTTTGAAAAATATCGCTTTTACACTGGTCTTTCGCGTGCTTATTTACATGTCGTTTTTGTGTGTATTCTTGTCAACTCTGAATAAGTCCATATAATGAGCAGAACATTACACGGTTGCAAGAAAATATGGATTTATGTTCTTGTGTCGAAAACAATATGTCACTCGTTCGTTGCGCTCACTCGTGAGATATTGTTTTTGCCACTCGAACATAAAATCCTTATCTCTTCGCAACCGTCTAATATCCTATATATATTTCAAAACTGGTGTAAAAGCTGTTATAATAGAGTTGTAAAATCAAAAACTTCGTTAGCGGTTTAACGTTTGCCGTAAACGTCAAGCTAAAACTCTTTATTATTTGTGCCCACGTGTATGACCAGTTTATCAGGTTGCCTTCGAGCTGTTGGCCTAAGAAAGTCGTTCAAATCCTCCACGATGGCGCCTGAAAAGGACTTTACTGCGACATTTTGCTCGGTATTAGATAGTTCCCACCCCTTCACATGTATCTATATTTTACCAACATCTGTTGATTTATCTCTTTCTTGGGTGGCCACATGAAATGGCGTCAACAGCCATAATTTTTGCAAACCCTGAACATATAGTTTTAAAAAATAAATCAGTCGATGCGCTGCGATGGCGCTACCGGTCTAGAGAGAACAACAATCGGTTCGCCACGATTTAATTTGCCACGCGATAATTATTTACAGTCACACATGGAAGTATATATTGGCGAGGCTCATAAACCGTTTGGCTTATGAGTCGAAGTCACCTCATTATATAATAATACTGTTTTATTAGCCTTATATAGTAGTATTATAGGTATTGCACAAAATTCAATTTAGAAAAAAAAAATATATATATGGAGTTTTAGAGATTATTTTCTACAAGAAATTTCATCATCTTTTTCTCAAAAGTAAATAAGCTACCCGACTTTCTTATATCAGGCAATAATGAATTCCATATTATTAAGCCAGGATAAAGATTAGTAGCCTACGTACGATAAGCTTGAGGCCGACAATTATTTGCTGATCTGGTATTGTAACTATGTATCTGATTGTTACATTAGAACAGATCATAAAATACAGTTGGTAAAATTTCATGATAACAAATCATGAATCTGGCAATGTACAGTGAATTAACAGATAAAAAACGACTTGTATTTGTATATATGTGAACCTAAGAAATATAAGTACAGGTGCATGTAGATTTATGAAACATAAAATTGGAAATTTGAAGGTAAAATTGTAACGATAAAATATATCCCGTGGTGTAAAAAATATATTTGATCAGACCCAAAGAATATGATCGAATAGAGGTACTATATGCACACGGAAATCAGAATTTGTAAGCACGCACAGCACGTTTTTGTAGGTAATATATTCTATTTAAATTTGTAACATAGGTGGACGACCATACTATGTTGCAATATGTATAATGAAGGAATGAAGATTATAATTATTAGGACACTTTATAAGATAAGGAAACATGAACGTTACTCGCTCCGTTCCATTCGAGTATTATCATTTTACACCCAGTGGGGAAGATGTTAAAATCATTTGGAGACATGAGATCTTTTAGCCTGACTGCGCCAACACTCTGGAGTGCACTTTTTGCAAGCCTTCGCAATATCAGTTCTTTTGCAATTTTTAGATTTTTAGATATCTGAAAACATATCTTTTTAAGGTAACTTTTAGCCTCCACTAAATGTATATTTAACAATTATTGAATGAGGTTGGGCACGATATGAAGAATTATCAAGCCCGAAGTTTGCCGTTATCAACCGAAACCGAAGGCTGAGGTTGATAACGGCAAACTGAGGGTTTGATAATTCGTCATATTGTGCGAAAACCGAATTCAATAATTGTTTTATTATTTATTTAAAAAATTCAAAATAAACGGAAGCCATTTTTATTTTATTTGTATTAAGAAAAAAACAATTTCTTAGACCTTCGGCAGCCATCGTCGTCGTCATCAATGCCGTCAGCGAGTCAATATGATTCTCGTCGTCATAGTAATATGACGCAAACGCGTCCAATTTTTTTTCATGTTGACTCTTTGACGTCATTTTGCTAATATGAATATGAAAAATCCATATTTGGTTAGCCATTGAGTTGATATGACAATTTCACAGTCGGCCAATCAGAAACCAGGAATTTTTTAAATAATTAATAATTAAGATTATTAATAGTTCTATGTATAATAGAGTGTATTATAATGTGGTCTTGATCATTGTATGCAAAAAGCGCAATATGAATTATTAAAATATTATTATTATAAAATATTATCTAACCGAACTATTATCAAACTATTGAATAATCCTGTATACTGATTTCAGAGTTCGAAAGGTCAATTTTTGATTCGTTAATTGCCAAAATATCAAAGGGGTAATCAGACAACACAGGGCGAATTTAAAAAGACTATTTACGTTTAAATTAGCAATTCTCGAGCCTTTTAAATTGAAAACATCAAAATCAAACAGCTGGCTGATGTTTAATATGAGCACATTTTTAATTAATATGTAATATAAGATAATCGTTTTGGCCAGTATTATAAATGCCAAGATTATTTAATACTGTATTTATTGAATTGCGGACAATTTCGGTTAATTCCGGCATTATCCGGAAAAATGTCGTGATATTCCGCGAAATTCCAGCATATTCCGAGAAATTCTGGCATATACCGCGAAATTCCGGCATAGTTCGTGATATTGCGGCAATCCTGGTTTTCACAACACCCGATCAATAATAGTCTACAAACTTTCTTTCTACAATGGTTTAATTGAATGATTTCATTCTATAGCCGTACGTCGTCTTCGCGTTGCCGTTTTACATCGTAATGTTTCTAGTATTTATAATAAGAATTTTAAAACGCAGATTAAAAGTAGTGCTGTGTTGTTGTCAATTATTATACAGTAACTAATACTTTGATTACAGTCTCTTCAGGCATTGGCAAAATTTAGTGTCCGTTTCAACAATCAAAAGAATGATTTAGAATGTGATTATATTCTGTCTTGTGTCACTTGTGAAAAATGTGCAGAAAATATCTCCCTGGAAGCTATTAAATATGCTATTGAAAACACGAGATCTGATGAAAATCCCTCAGTTCAACTATCCAAAGATATATCGTTCAACACATTGGCTTTGAAAGGAAGGACAGATTTGCTGCAGTACCTGTTCCAAATTAAGGTGCCCAGGAGCAAAAAGCGGTAATTATAAAGTATGCTTTTAAATGGCAATTTTTGTTCATAAAGTTTGTTGAAGCGAAGAGAAGTATAACTGTGAAATTGGACCTTATGTATAATGACGTCACGGTCCTGAAACATACAATGAATTCTGGTATTCATTTCTGATCTTTCCTATCAATATTTCAAAATGCTTGCGATGAAAAGTAAATGTTTTGAAGATATTAAGATTCCAGGGGCCGGTTGTATTAAACTCCTAACTACTTTTTACTATCCGTCTTGTATTTAAATAATAGTTGACTTTAATTAAACTTTGGTTTAATTTAATCACGAAAGACAACGTAGACATCTTGTGGAAGAACTGCCTTACATTATTATACAACCGGTCCCAGACTTTCAGTAGTTTAACAAAATCATTTAAATATTTGTTATTTTTCAACAATTTGATGAAGCAAAATGTGATTGCTAGATCTTCTCGACATGTTTTACTGTCTTAAGCTACGTTTACACACAACGATTAATCGGCCCGATTTCAGGTTTTGCCGGATGTTAATGACGAATGTTGTTAGTTGACGATGTCGTCAGATGACGTTGACAGCATATTTTTCAAATATCGTTTAATTAAAGCTGAATCGGCCCGATTAATCGTTGTGTATAAACGTACCGTTAAACCTATAAAGTTATCCTAGTAAGTTCTGACAAGCATATTTGGATATAGTCCTTGCAAAAGCTCGCAGAGTTTACTCACTAAAAACAGGAGATCGTGAAGATGTAGTTACACCTTATAAAAAGGCTCTACTGCCTGATATTTTAATATGTCTTACTCCAGACTATTTTATTCATTAAGGGAATCTCATTATTTACGAATCATGTGTCAATTACTCCAAAGAATAAGAATATGAAATTTCACTCTTATCCAATTTTAACTTTTATTCTGGTTTATTTGACAGAATGTGTGCTTCCTAATCTTTTGGAATAATTCGTCACCATCTTCATATTTTTTCTTTGTACTGTACAATTACACTAAAGCATAATCAGCGGTGTACATTTTTGTATAATTATTTTGATATAAACATTATCACAGATTACCAACATTATTTTCAGTGATCATTAAGAGGCTAATGACATAGCAGGTTAGTATAGGTAATCATGCGATGGCGAGTACAATTAGGGATTAATAGTACGAATGATGTCTAGAAATTTTGCCAAAATTGGACGAGATGCTGGGACGAGTCCAATTTGGCAAATTTCCAACATCACGGGTACTATTAATCCCTAATTGTACGAGAAACATCGCATGATTACTTGTTTATTATTACGTATTAGCACTTCTCAATGTCAATATCATATTCTCTCGCCAAAGCCCAGTCCTGCCAGACTTTCAACCAAAATTTGGTGCTTCTGTTCGTATTTTCATTTAGTTCTTTTGCTAAGCAAAATTTGCTGCTTTTGTTCGTACTTTTATCTAGTTCCTCAAGGGCAATTTCAGTTCACGTTTGTGTTTGTGTTTAAAATACCTTTCCCCCATTTTGTTTGTTTTTGGGAAAATCATTAATCGTACTGCAGTACAATTAATGAAATAAATGTACTCCTATCAACCAATCAGCATCCAGTAATTTTGTCATGCTAATAATAATCACATTAATAAATAAACAAAGTAATCGTCATAACACGCAATAAACAGTTTTAACAACGGCCCTCAACAGTTAGCCCCAGCCACGGCCTAATATCGCCCAGAAAATTAGAAAACGTAAAAAAATGCAGGTTAAGAGTCAATGGGAAAGTGCAAAATTAATAATGTTAAGTAATAAAGCCTCCATCCACAATGGTAGTTGATTTTGTTAATCCACCTCAAATAAAACAAAAGTTAAAACACGTTCCAGAGCAAAGTGTGATATTCTATTTTTAAAAATGGACAAATACACCTCACGCGAGAAAAATGTCCACAAATGTAAAATCTCATAATATCCTATGCCAAAAGTTAACATTTTCGCGTAATTTTGCCCAACAATATTACGTATTGTATAGAAATGCAGAGAAGAGCAATATTTTCAATAGGTTTGAGTGTAATAAAACTAAAGAAGAGATTTTGGTAATTTTAAAAGCAATGGTCACCGATTAGCATATTAATTGTTGGTTTGGATAAATCCAAGCAATATAACACGAAAAGACACTACATGATTTTCATAATGGCATTGTCACTGATATGGTGAAACCACATTTCTACATAGCTCATAAAATAGGGATATTTTCAAGTATATTAAAAGTTGTTTTGGATAAGTCCAACAATGGCATGCCAACAATGCCAACAATGACATGCCAACAATGACATCGACGAGCCCACGCCAAGTTAAAAACGTAATTGGAACATAAATATACAAATATACAATGGCATGGCGCGTCCACGCCAAGTTAAAAAAGTAATTGGAACACCAATAGAATGACATGGACACGTTCACGTCAAAGTTAAAAAAATAATTGGAAGACAAATATATATGGCATGGACGCGTGCACGCCAAGTTAAAAAGTCATTGGAACACTGATATCAAATATTTGTGTTCCAATGACCTTTTACACTTTGCGTGGACGCGTCCATGCCATTGTTTATTTATGTTCCAATGGCCTTTTCAACTTGGTGTGGACGCGTCCATGCCATTGTATATTTGTGTTCCACTGACTTTTTTAACTTTGCACGCATACGTCCATGGCATGCATGTATATTTGAAGTTTTCTTCCAATAACTATTTAACTTCACATGGATGCGTCCGTGTCGTTTGTTATGTGTTTTACATATTTGGGTTGCAATGACTTTTTAACTTGTCAATATTGTTGCTTTTGGAATGGTTACATGGACTTGTTTTGAAATTAAGGACATTTTGTTGATAATTCATGTATAATAGTGTAAATAATATACGTGTATTTTGCTCTATGGAAAATACTTGCTGTATTAAAAAATTAACTTAAGCAACATTTTGTTGTCTGAATAAAGTTTTCTTGTTTTTTGTACAATTTAGCAAGCGTTATTTTTCAAAATTATGCCAATTTTAAATATTATGACAAATACGTCCGAACAGTTTTTATAGAAATAATTGTTTGTCATTTTTTATCACTAATAAAGAATTTTGACAAACGTAAATTTAGGGCCTGTTCATATGATCCCGCTTACCGGGACGTCTCGCTTACCGAGACGAATATTTCCGTGCATTCATATGGAGTATTTCGTCCCGCTTGCCGAGATGAAACTACATTGTAATTCTATAATTAGCGTATGCAAAACTTCTACATTTCAGTCAAGCAACACAAATACTTGGCGATTTTAGTGTTTTTCTTCGTTTATTTACAAGAAAAAGTATTGCTTCAGGTGGTTATTTAATACTTGTTTACAAAACAAACATAAAACCAAGTAAAAAGTGTTAAATTAAACCGGCAAGACTTGTTTCACTTCATCCCGGTAAGCGGGCTGGCGTGTTCATATGGAAAAAATTTCATCCCGCCTACCTATGATCTCGGCAAATTCAAACGAGATCTTGGCAAGCGGGCCAGCTCGCTTTCTCATATGAACACAATGCAAAATTTTATAGGAAAATAGATAGGCGGCGAGATCATCGGTAAGCGAGACGTCCCGGTAAGCGGGATCATATGAACAGGCCCTAAGTGGAACAACGCAAAATTATGCACGGATTAACGTAATTCTCCTAAGAAAGAATCTTCTTCGGAAAAAGGGGGATTAATTGAGCACAAATGTCTAACTTGGGGCTAAAATCTCGTAATAAAAAGATTTTGTGTACAATATTGCTAAATAGAATATCGCACTTAGCTCTGGAACGTGTTTTAATCTTAATAGTTGTTACATGTAGTGGAAACATTGTAATTGTTATAGAAACGGAATTTTCCAGAACATGTACATTCTATAAATATTCAATATATTAAATATAATTTCAAATTCAAACATTTTCGGGACCATTTCGTTTCGATTATAGTATTACTTATAATAGACGTTCACATTAGACCGGGACGAAAATAACTGAGACCAGTTTCAAGTCATTTCGCCGGCTGGACCGAGCCGACTGGCCTCAGACCGACATGAATTTAGACTGGGATGCATAACCTTGTCATTGGAACAACACATGCTAACAAAAGCCATCTAAAAAACCAAATTGCCTAGCAAGAGGAATAAATTAAACATTTTGTGATTTTCGTACTGGTCTCATGTAAACATGTTGACAATTTTAATTTTCATCCCGGTTTGACTTCATCCAGGTCTTATTTTAATGGGGCCTAACACAAAATTTATAAGATTTCTTGCCTTTACCAAGTAGCGAGAAGGTTAAGAAGGTGAGGGATCAATGGGAATACCTACAATGATGGCCAGTGTTCTGGAACGACATGCACAATTTTAGGGTTCCTATCTCCCAAAATAGAATTTTCCTTCCCAATATTTGTATATATATTTTAAGTGCTAATGAAACGAAATTTTCGACGGACATTTTTGTAGCTTTTTCCTTTCAGACCTTTTCACCACAAACAGAATTGAAATTGATCAATTCAAAGCCATTTTATAGCAAAAGTTGCTATGGCACTTCCTGTGCGAAATTTTTATCCGCCATGTGACGTCATAAGAATAACACGATTTGATAATAGTGTATTAAAATCACTGAGCTGTACTATAACTGGAGAACGTGCTCGGCATCAAAAGGTGAAGCCAAAAACATCTCGGATTCTTACTTTTGCTGATGCCAGAATGACGCCACTGGTCCCAAATCCTCATGATAATTACCACTGTCCAACCGGGATTCTCAGTTTCAGACGACGATTTAACCCACCTGATTTTTGCACAAAAAGGCTGAAAGTCTGCTGAAAATTTATATAAAAAACATCAAGAAAAAATGCCGAGTTGTTGAAAATTTATATAAAAAACATCAAGAAAAAAATGGAAATACCCATTGAGTGACAGCACTCTCCCCGTCACGAATAAAATTGTCTGCCATTAGACACAACATAAGAATAAAGTAGGGTGCATTGTGGCGCATTGCCACTTATCAAAGGCTTAACATATACTGGTCAACCCATTGGGTGCAGAGCTCTCCCCTTCCATTGACAAGTATATTTGTCTGCCATTTAACAGGAAAATTATATGGTGCATTGCCACTTAATTATCAAAAGAGATAATAGGAGCCCACAGTAACTCTGTTGTTCTCTCATGGGTAGGGGGGGGGGGGGGGTTACACTTACAAATGCATAATTGAAACAATTGGCTGCATTGTTTTACAATATGTTCACACTGATATTGTAATTTGTTAATTTTATTTTTAATATGCATGAAAACAATGTAATCTATTAACTATGACCATAAATCAAAATACTGTTATTAAAATTGTATTTTATGTGGGTGTAGTTAATTCAATATATTCATCAACAGTTTGTGACTTCTCCTTCCCAAATGTTGCTCAATGATGCTTTATCTCTGAAAAAAATTCATGCGAAATTAATATTATTCTAAAACATCCAGATACATTATATAATAATTACAAAACTCATTAAATTAATAATTCATGATAGTCTAGGATCTGTATATGAGATTGTATGCGTTTCATTTATCACAGGTAATCTCAACTGTTTTAGGGTAAAATGACCATGGCGGTCAACATAGCATATGTGCCAAAACCTGAATCCGGGAAGAAAGTACTGAAAATGACTACGCACTGAAACGGCACTGTCGACATAACCCTAACTTCCGAGAACAAAAAGCGATAGTTTTTCTGAAGTGCTTATAGTGTTTAGAAGGGTTGTTTTTATGGGTGGTCATTGCAAGAAAAAATTTGTCTAAGTATAATATTTTACAAGAAAATGACCATGCACCAGCCCTGGTAAATTGCTGATTATGCATAAAATAACTAATATACCTGGCAGAAATTAAACATAATTCTTATTTCCTAAAAAAATTATCATGGGGTGAAAAACTATGCTTAATTTAATATAAATATTGTTGATTTCATAAGGATTGTCATTGTTATCTTTAAATATAATACATTTTATTTCACTTACCCCCCACGGAAACACGATTTCAGCCATATTTTGCCTTCTTGTTTGCTTTTTATCGCCGAATCTGGCATATATCAGTAGTAATATAGGGGCCGATCGGGCCTTATTTTTGGGGCGGAGGAAGGGCGGAGTAGGGGCGGAGAAAGGCCGGGCGAGTGTGGTGGAGTGAGGAGGAGTGAGTAGGAGGGAGGTGGAATAATGACGTCACGCAGGCAAGTTTAGGCAAGTAATGACGTCACGCGGTCAAGTTCGGACAAAACTTGCTGAGTAGGCATTTTTTAGCGTCCCTCCACGTGTGTGATACAATATAGGGATTAAGATTTGCTTGCTATGCGTTGCTGCTAGGTACAGAAACATCTTGAGATATGTCCGTATTTTATGATAAATTTTAAGGGAATATAATTAATTTACACAGAATGTGATTTACTATTAATAGCGAGTGCGATGATTTACCATTGCAAATAATATAGCACACTGCTTATGTTACTTTAAACGATGGTTTTACAAGCGTATTTTCAAAAATATATAGTTTCATTGATAGAAACATAAATACTCTGATGGCAGCGTTGCCAGGTAAATCCCACGTGTAAAACACAAAGGTTGAAGTAATTAAGGGGATTAAGCCAAGTAAAGCTTCTGTGAAGCTTCTGTAAAACTTCTGTGAAGCTTCAGTGAAGCTTCTGTGAAGCTTCTATGAAGCTTCTGTCAAGCTTCTGTCAAGCTTCTGTGAAGCTTCACAGAAGCTTTACAGAAGCTCTGCCTGAAAGCAACTACATATGCGATAGTTATATACGTTGCTATGTGTTGCTAAGTCATTAGGAGGTGTGTAGGTAATTGAGGGATTAGGCGAACAAAAATCTGCATAACTAAGGGTATCCCAATGGATAGGTAGGGATTATTTATAACGCAGGTTTATGCCCTAAAATCGAGCGCGAGGCTTTGTGGGCAAAAATTTACACAAGAATTTAGATTGGAAACACATTTATTTCTTTAAGTACTAGAAAGTTAATAATTCTTGTCTATATAAATATAATATTATCCACTTGAGACTTTTGTCCTGTTTTTGTTTCTGACTTTAACCACTCCTTTGACCCATCATTCATTTCTGTATTGTCCACGTTCTTTGCATATTTTGTATTTGATTTTGTTCTCCTCCTGGAAGATTTTGGTTGGCGGATGGGTATATATTAGTTATCCCGCTTTTATTCCACTTTGACTGCTTTCTACTCTTCCCAACTAATCTGTACAACTCCGTTAAAACATTTTCTAAGTCTAAAGCTGTTGGCTTAGCACGAATAAGATAAGATTGTCTTTCTTGGGACGAAAGTTCATGGACGTCTGACAAATGGTTTGCCAATCTTTGTAAAGCTCGCTTGCCGCAGATGGGACAATCTTCACACTTCCAAGGCATAATGTCAAATGATAAATGTCAACTGATTCCTAACATTAAACAGTTGTGGCCCCAAAGGCCTTTTTGAAGCTTTGCCGGGACTTGGGAGGGGGTTCGAGAAATGGGTTAGGGGAAAATAGCTACCACACAAGGTCGTATATTATTTTTATAAATCAAACACAAACAACCATTAAGAGTCGATGTCACTACGATACCGTGTGTTTCTGAAAAGTCTTTTCAAAAGAAATTTTCTCTTGTCAATAGCAGCCTCTAACGCTTCCTTGCGGTCGAAATTATCATCATTGACAAAGACATCCCTGGTTTCCATAATCTTTTTGTGTATTGGATCTCTCTTTAGTTGTCTTACCCAAAGTAGACGTTCCAAATAAATATTCTGCAAATATTTACGAAGTTTTAGTAGGATAAGTAAATATGCCTTGTCTTTAGCTTCGGTTTCGTCAAAACCTTCTGCAGTGCAATTCTGCGTTAGTTCTTCGAATTCTGATAAACTTTGTTGGGTTGCTTCAGCTTTGAAAGGAGCCCATGGATCGTATTCATCACCTACTTCACTACTAATATCATCTACATTATCAGAATCACTCTTTGAAACATAATCAGTTTCCACTTCGTTGTCAGTGTTATACGAATTCTCAACATCACTCTCTGATGTAGCACTATCAGAGTCTGCAATCGTTCTCATTCTTTTCATCTTTACACTGAAACCTGTAGTAGGTTTCCAACAGTACTGTATTTCCTTCGTATATTGTTAGGTTGAAACAACTCCAACCACAACCAACCGGCGAATGATCAATTTTTAGAACAACATTACATTTTATGAAGTGGCCCTAAGGTACTCTTCTATGGCCTTGCACGCCTGGAAAAAAGTAGTCCAAAATCGCCAGAGGTGTTGTAACTTTTTAAATTTTCATCCTGATTGTACGAAATTTTCCATAAACATGGAACATATGATTCTTACAAATCGTATCGTTTTTGTTTTTCGATTTTTTATTTTTTGGCGGGAAAATGACGTCACAAACTTGGCGCCAAAAACTTAAAAATTGGCAATGACTAATATTATCTATTTATTTGGAAGACATGCTGTAGCAATCTTGAAACTGAAGTCTGTTTCGAAGTACGACCAGTCACTGCAAAGATAGAGTGATTCAAATTTCGAAAAATCCGCCATTTTGTTCTATTTTTAGTAACAAAATGGCCGATTTTTCGAATTTTGAACCATTCTATCTTTGCAGCGAATGGTCGTATTTCGAAACAGACTTCAGTTTCAAGATTGCTACAGCATGGTCTTCCAAATAAATAAATTATATTAGTCATTGCTAATTTTTAAATTTTTGGCGCCAAGTTTGTGACGTCATTTTCCTGCCAAAAAATAAAAAATCCCAAAACAAAAACGACACGATTTGTAAGAATGATATGTTCTATGTTTATTGAAAATTTCGTACAATCAGGATGAAAATTTAAAAAGTTACATCACCTCTGCCGATTTTGGACTACTTTCTGCCAGGCGTGTTGTGGCTCGATTGGTTATTGGCTGGGACACTTCCCACCAAACCTCCCAACCACTAGGATTCTAGAGAATCGGGCCACAAGGCCATAAAAAGGCCCTGGGGCCAATGTGAAAAGTGACCCCAAGGGCCTTTTGTACGGCCTTGTGGCCCGATTGGTTGGGATGCTTTCCACCACTAGGATTCTAGAGAATCGAGCCACAAGGCCATAAAATAGCCCTTGGGGCCAATGTGAAAAGTGGCCCCAAGGGCCTTTTTTATGGCCTTGTAGCCCGATGTGTTTCAAAATCTAAATTCTTGTGTAAATTTTTTCCCACAAAGCCTCGCGCCCGATTTTAAGGCATGCACCTGCGTTATAAATAGTCCCTATCTATCCATTGGGATACACTTAGTTATGGAGATTTTTGTTCGCCTAATCTCTCAATTACCTACACACCTCCTAATGACTTAGCAACACATAGCAACGTATATAACTACCGCATATGCATTGTCGCTTTCAGGAAGAGCTTCTGTAAAGCTTCTGTGAAGCTTCACAGAAGCTTCACAGAAGCTTCTATCACAGAAGCTTCACAGAAGCTTTACAGAAGCTTCACAGAAGCATCACAGAAGCTTCACAGAAGCTTTACTTGGCTTAATCCCCTTAACTACTTTAACCTTTGCATTGTGTTTTACACGTGGGAATTACCTGGCAACGCTGCCATCAGAATATTTATGTTTCTATCAATGAAACTATATATTTTTGAAAATACGCTTGTAAAACCATCGTTTAAAGTAACATGATCGAGTCATTAATGAACAACTGAAGACCGGAGTGATAGAGAGAGTCGAAGAGTCAACACCGAAATCCCTTGGAAAGGTACATTACCTGCCACATAGAGAAGTTGTTCGACCTGAAAAGTCCACCACGAAACTAAGAGTGGTATACGATGCATCTGCAAGATCAGATGGACCGTCATTAAATGATTGTCTTTATGTTGGTCCGTCATTGTTACCTTTATTATTCGACATTCTGCTTCGGTTTCGACTCCACAGAATTGCATTGGTAGCCGATATAGAAAAAGCTTTCTTGAACATTAGCATTTCTGAAGAAGATAGAGATTTTCTAAGGTTTCTGTGGGTGAATGAAATCAAGAGTGACCAACCAGATGTTGTAGTGCACCGATTTTCTCGTGTAGTTTTTGGAGTCGCGTCGAGCCCCTTCCTCTTAAATGCAACATTACAGAAACACATCAATACATACAAGAGCACCGACACGAAAATTGTGGAAAACCTGCTACAATCCCTCTACGTAGATGATTTCAATTCAGGAACAGACAACACACCGGAAGCGCTACATCAGTACTCGAGAGTAAAGGAGATAATGCATCAAGGTGGATTTAACATAAGAAAATGGAAGACAAACTGTCCTGAATTAGCACAAGTGATTAGAGAAACCGTGAATGAAGTATCAAGCACCCAAGATGCAACCCCTACAGAAACCACATGTCGTATGCCAAACAAATTCTTGGCTCCCAGCCTGATGATGAGAAAGTTCTGGGTGTAACATGGAACAACTCCTCTGATACTCTAGTTTTTCGCCTCGACAAGATGGTAAACTGCGAACCAGAGTTGTTACAACCAATTACGAGGCGTGATCTCCTCAGTTCAACTGCAAAGATTTATGACCCAATGGGATTAATCTCACCTGTTGTTCTTACGATGAAAGTTCTGTTCAAAGAAACGTGCAAGGCCGAGATAGACTGGGACATGCCGTTACCGTTAGAACTCAGTACTCGCTGGGAAGTGTGGAGAGCGAATGTGTCTAGATGTCAAGAAATTACCATTCCAAGATGTGTTATACCCGAAAACAAGGAATTGATCCAGTCCATAGAGCTTCATGGCTTTGGGGACAGTTCAAAATATGCCTATGGAGCGGTGGTGTATTTGCGAGTTGTATCTGAGCACAAGGTTCACACGAATATCATTGCATCCAAGAGTAGAGTAGCACCCTTAACCGAGCAAACCATTCCACGACTGGAACTTTTATCTGCTTTGGTTTTAGCGAGACCTATTCACTCAGTTCAGTTAGCGTTCGCAAACGTAATCAAGATAACTTCAGTTTACTGCTGGATACTTCTAAAGAATTCAAGCATTTTTTCCAAAATCGTGTGGTAGAAATCCGTAAGTTGGTGTCTGTGAGAGATTGGAGATTCTGTTCGGGACTTAACAACCCAGCAGATATTGTGTCAAGAGGTATGTTACCTTCAGAACTGGGTCAGAGCAAGTTATGGTGGAATGGACCAGACTTCTTGGTAAGAAATGATCCTGAATGGTCTAAGGACGGTGAAGAAATTATTTCTATAAACGATGAGGCTCGAGTTCAAAGTGAGAGAGAAGTCAAATCCAAACCAACTAGTGCTGCCAGATAGTCATGTGCCAATGACAATGTTACAGAAAAGCAATCGCAATTATCGTTAGAGAACATTTTGCCAAAGGAACGATACAGCACTCTTTGTAAACTGCTAAGAGTTACGAGTTATGTTCTAAGATTCATCGCAAACCTTCGGCCAAAGGTTGCCGGAACTGAACCAAATCTAAGTCGTCTTTCCCTTGAAGAAATAACAGAAGCTAAGCATATACGGTATAAGTACATACAAGGAGCGATTCAAACAATCAAAAGTTTCAAGCAAGTTCAAGCATCACTGGGTCTATTCAAGGATAATTGTGGTATCTGGAGATGTGGTGGAAGATTATCCAATGCTAATATTGAACTTTCTGCTAAACATCCAGTTTTCTTGCCCAATGATCATTGGTTTTTACCTTGTTGGTGGAAGAATGTCACAGGAGAGTAATGCACAATGGTGTAAGAGAAACACTTTGCGAAATTCGTTCAGAACATTGGATTGCGAAGGGAAGACAATTTGTCAAGAAGATTATTGCAAAATGTACTACGTGCAAGAGATACGAAGGAGGAACTTATCAAATACCACCTCAACCATCATTACCAGATTTTCGAGTTTCTGACGATTTTGCCTTCACGCGAATCGGTGTGAACTTCGCGGGTCCCGTTTATGCCAAACCAATCTTCTCAAAAGGTACGAAATCACCTGTTTTTAAGACGTATATCTGTCTATTTACGTGTGCCTCGTCACGAGCATTACATCTCGAATTGGTTCCAGATCTATCTACAAAGGCATTTATTCTCTGTTGACAGTGATTCATGTCCAGAAGAGGTATCCCAAAAATGTTTATTTCGGACAATGGAAAAACCTTTAAGGCAAACAAGCTAGCAGAATTCGCAACCAGAAATAACATCAGCTGGAAATTCAACATTGAGAGAGCCCCTTGGTGGGGAGGATTTTTTGAAAGACTTGTGAAATCGGTGAAAAGGTGCCTGAGAAAAATTGTTCGAAGAGCTAGATTGACGTACGAGGAATTGGAGACAGTCTTAGTGGAGATAGAGGGCGTTATCAACAGTCGTCCACTGACGTATGTGTATAGTGACGAAGTTTGTGAAGGTCCGTTAACACCTTCGCATTCAGTTATGGGTCGTCGCCTTCTCAGTCAAGCACCTGTCGTGAAAGATGAGACTGACACTCCTGCGGGTAATGGAAGTCTGTCGCGTCGCGCAACGAAATTATTAGAACATTTCTGGAAAAGATGGAGTCGCGAGTATTTGTTAGAGCTTAGAGAACATCATCGTGTCAAAGGAGTCAGAGGAAGTGCGAAGTCGAATCCCAAGGAAGGAGATATAGTTTGCGTGTACGAAGAGAAAACTCCAAGAAAATTCGAAGCCAGGAAGCAGCAGAGCAAACGTGGACGATAAGTACTTGTTTGTTATCGCAGATACATTATACTGTGATCATTGTTGACATTATTAACTGACATGCGTCATTTAATCGGGGGAGTGTGTATGAAATTAGACGTTATAGTTATCCAGGGATTTAGCTCCGGGGGTCTTTTGCACGGGGTCTTTTATAGCGAGCACATGGAAATTTAGTTGTTGTTCTGTTTTGTACAATTATAGTTTTTACTTTAATCTTTATCGATTTTAGTTCAATAATATACGGATTTTCCGTACAAACGTCGTCCCAGTGTCTTCTTCGTGATGGCGCGCGAAAAATGAGAAGACCCTGGCAAAGGCTGCGAAAATCTCTCCACGATTCAGTCATGGAGATTGAGTGCATGCGCTATAGCGAATTTGGCTTGGCGCTGACCAAATTGATTGCTGGCGTGCAAATTTTTCATGTCCTTTATGAGATGAGATATTTCAGTTTGGAAATATATTTTTCTTGCTATATACCTCTAGATAAGTAATTTCTCTTCAAAAATTAAGATGTCTAGAGAGAGAAAACAACAAGAATCTAGCACGTCTAATTTTATATCTTCCTGGCTGAAGAATTCGCGTTTGTCTTGTCCCAAGGCTGCCTGCACTGGCAGCCTGTCAGACAGCACTGTCGCTGTGAAGGTAATTGAAAAACTTCAATATATTATTGTTATTTATATCATAATTCAGCATATAATGGCCCTATGACTGGTGCTAATATGCCTAGAACATATATCTTTTTTAAAAAGCGCTTAGTTTTGAGAAATTATAATTTGATAATGAAAATTATACCAGTGGGCCAGAGACTCATCACTCATCCATTTTATACTGTATTTTTATACGATTTAAAAATTGTCACACTTGCACTTGTTCAAGTTATTTTTACTAAAAATTATTACATGTATTAATGAATACACCAGTATATAATAATACTACAATGTAATTTATACTTCATTCACTTGGAGCATGCAAAGTGCTTATATGTGTAAGAATTTGCCTTAGTTAGATCCACAGCTCTCACATAGGAAATTGGAACTCCCTTTCCTTTTACAAATCCTAGTACATAGAGATTTAGGTTTCCAGTTTGTGAAATGAAATGAAATGCAAATAAATTGCATTATATTTTAGATATTCATGCGTCTCAAACTTTAATACTGGGCAAGTGGAAATCATGCATCATCAATTTACAAGTGACTGGACATCACAAGGACTGTCAAGGAGACTGCGTCTGTATATGTACAATTTAATGAGGATATGATAGAAATCTGTTAGTCTTCACATGTAGGCGAACGTTGCTAATATGAGGTTATTAAGGAAACCGCAAAGTCAAGAATTCGAACTATCCTAGATTCCAGAATAGGCTCAACTATACTTAATTAATATTCTGGTAAAGAACTCAAGAAAGTGACATGGCAATTCAACAATGCATATACAACAGAAAGACATATTTCCATAACAAGACAAATCTTACTGAATTAGTATTTGCTGATATTTTAATTTTTTAATAAAAGTTATATACAGTGCTATTTTAAGTTAAATAACAAAGTTACTCGTTTCAAAATCTGGTCTTTGTTAATTTTCATTCTGTGCACGTACTTTGCGAGGGTAGAGAAATGGGGTGGCAATATGCGTCCTCACATGCGGCTGATATGTTCTCAATGTGTTAGGATCTCACTCATTTCAAAAAGTAAGCCTTGGAGGTTTCTGGAAATCGATTTCATTCATACTGCAACAACCGCTCTCCTGCATCTAGACGACGAATACCACATCAGTCAATGAAGTAAAGCCTCGCTTGGCACATGTTCCGTCAGTCTGCTGGCTAACCAACATCTAATTCAGGATTCTCTACGGTAAAACTGATTGACGAACCTTTTCACCCACTCTTTTAGTTAGACATTCTCTTTCTAAGACTAGGAGAATGGTCTCTAATTGTTTATAATATGCAGTTTTTGACATACATGCATGGCATGTTCATAATGCTGCATAGTGTAGCCAGTCCGTCGTAGCCTCCGCCAAATTTTACTTCCTGAGTTCTGTCGCGGAATTGAAGAACTTCCACAACAAAAACGCGGCATTTATAAATGGTTCTGGTCAGTTTGTATGAATTGGTGGGTGGTAAAATCGCCGGCAGATTAGCATAGTCAAACATTTTTTGCACGAGCCATTGTTTCTTCCTATATATAAAAGAGTAGTTTTAACCCACAATCGCTACTCTTTACGTTACCATGGCAACATGATGTTACCATCTATATGGCCTATATCAACCAAAAAAGCCGTCTTAGCGGACAAATAACGTGGGTGACCTACCTTTTTTATTGCAGAAAATACATTGTTATGAGTTTTGAATCTCTTTTGAAAGTTATTTGAAAATCGTCAGTGTAGTTTTCGAGAAACTGAACTTCAGCCTTTAAGATTGCATTTTAGTCTTTGGAAAGCCTGAAATTCAGTTTCTCGAAAACTACACCGCGATTTTCAAATAACTTTCAAAAACGATTCAAAACTTCATAACAATATATTTTCTGCAATAAAAAAGGTAGGTCGCCATGGTTATTTGTCCGCTAAGATGGTGACGTCATGTTGTCATAGTAACATGAAGAGTGGCGATTGTGGGTTAAAATTACTCTTTTATATAAGAGGAAACAATGGCTTGAGCAAAAGATTAGTTTTTTAAATTCAAATAGCTTTTAGTTTAAAACACTTGAAGAAACAACCTTCTCGAATTTTGTATGTTTATTTTAACAAAGACGATGAAAGAGTCCTAGGTAAATACAATGAATAGAAATTATAACTGTGAACGTTCTATACATAAATATAGCTACATAAACAAATAGGATAAATACAAAGTAAGGAATACTTACAATAATATAGAAATACTACTTGAAACTAGCGTATTACAAACAAACAATATCTGATGAACTAATATGAAAGACTTAAAATATAAAACCAATGTAAACAAGAGAGCGAGTCAGCGGTTACACTAACTAGTCCTACATAAGTACTTCATGTAAACTCTTCATCCCCCCCAGTACGGAAACCTATAGTGTAGCATAGGATGACGGACTCAATGTTCTATCCATGTGCCTGTCTCAGGTTCGAATCGTTTCGGTGGCCGGCATTCACGCCTTGGGCGTGTGGACTGACTCGATGGTGGTGGCTGCGAAGTTGGTGTGAGGGGTATGTGCGGGGCGACGGGTGGTAAGTCACTTGGGGCACCTTGATCGGGGGGATCCAGACTGTCGATCGGTGCTGGGTTCGCTACAGGTGTGTTGCAAGGTGAGGTCTGTCCTGGGGTATTCTCTGGTGTTGGCAAGGGCGCCGTGGGAAATAGGTAGGGTGTTGAATTCTGCTGATCGGTGCAGCTGGTGGGCAGGGATGGTTCTGCCAGCGGCAGTTTGGTGGAAGGAGTCGCTGGTGTATAGGCGCGGAGGAAACGACGGTTGCGCAGTGTGAGTCGTCCGGAACCATCCACTTTTACCCTATATTGGTCGTGACCTGGTGCTTCAACAACTGTTCCTGATCGGTCCCATTTGGTCGGACTGGCGCCTTTCTGGTTCTGGAGGAATACTCTCTCACCGATGGTCAATGGGCGGAGTGGTCTTGAATGGGCTCTCAGGGATTCAGTGTTGCGGGCAATCCGTGTTCGGAGGGCTTCCTCCCTTGCTGTCCATGCCTGACGCCAAAGGGGGTTTGGGTTGGAAAACTTTTCCAGTCGGTTAACAAAAGACAGTGTGTCCCGTAAGGGGTGGCCGAAAATTATTTGTGCTGGTGAAAGGTTGCAATCTGGATCAGGGGTATTGCGCAATTGCAACATGGCTCTCAGGAATCGATCATGGTCAAGGCTGCCGGTTGGCCCTGTGTTAGACATTAGAAGGCGCTTGGCTGTTTTCACTGCAACTTCGGCTCTACCGTTGGATTGAGGGAAGGCGACGGAGGAGACACGGTGCTTGACGCCCCATAGGCGAAGGAAGTCCTCAGTATGGCTTACCATAAACTCTGGGCCACCGTCGCTTGAGAGCTCCTCTGGTACCCCAAACGTTGCAAAGAACGAGCGGAGATGTTGAACGAGGCCCACCGATCCGCCGAGGTTGGTACCTGCTGTTGAGCTCAGCACCTCTACCCAGCCGGACAGGCGGTCGCCTACCACTAAGTAATGTCGTCCTCCATAGTCAAAGAAATCATAGAATATTGCTTCAAAGGGGGTTGACGGTGGTGGAGTGGGGAGAGGTGGTGTGGCAGCTCAAACTTAATCCCAAAAAAGCTCATGGTCCGGATGGCATACCGTCGTGGCTCCTAAAAGAAAACGCAGATCTATTAGCTGGTCCGATAGCGGCCATCTTGAACTGTTCATATCGGGAATGTACCCTACCGCCAGTTTGGAAGAAGGCGGACGTAGTTCCAATACCGAAAGAAAAGCCCATCCAGGATATCAACCGTCAGTTACGCCCTATTTCACTTACACCTATTCTATCGAAACTCGCAGAAGAATTTGTTGTAATGATTTATGTGAAGCCAGCAGTGATGGAATTGATCGATAGTAAACAATTTGGGACGGTGCCGGATAGTTGTACGACATATGCTCTTATAAGCATGCTACACACTTGGAATAAGGATACGGATGGTAACGGTTCAACAACTCCAGTTATGACGTTTGACTTCCGTAAAGCATTTGATTTAATAGACCACAATATTTTATCGGAGAAGTTAACAAAGTATAACATACCGAGGTCTGTCATGCTTTGGATCTTAGACTTTCTAACTGACCGAGAACAGAGGGTAAAACTCAGCCAAGATTGCCATTCCGAATGGGGCAAGGTCCCAGCCGGCGTCCCCCAAGGCACAAAGCTCGGCCCATGGTTATTTTGTATTATTATTAATGATCTAAGCGTTAAGGACGTTAATGAGTTATGGAAATATGTTGACGACTCATCCTTGTCGGAATCAGTTTGTAGAGATGGTCCAAGTAACTTACAAAAGTACGTAGATGAATTTAACCAGAAATCAACAGCTAACGGTTTTCAGATAAACGAATCAAAATGCAAAGAGTTGTGTATAAGCTTTGCACCAAGCATACGTGAGTTTCAGCCAATTACTATTAATGGGAAAATTGTCGAACGTGTAACATCGGTAAAATTGCTGGGTCTAACCATCTCAAATAACTTGAAGTGGAATAGTCATATTTCACACGTTTGTAAAAAGGTCGCACCTCGTCTATATTTTTTAAGACAACTAAAACGAGCGAAATTACCAGCTAACGACCTAATCCCTTTCTACTCCACCTGTATTCGACCAGTCATCGAGTATGCGTGCCAAGCATTTCACGACTCATTACCCAAATACCTGTCTGATGATCTTGAAAGACTTCAGAAACGAGCTTTTCGAATAATATTCCCAGATCAACACTACAAAGAAGCATTGAGGAACACGAACACCCCATCACTGTACGATAGAAGACAGGAATTAACAACAAAACTTTTTAAGGACGTAGTAAATAATCCTGAGCGCAAATTAACGGATTTGTTACCGCCATTAAATAATGACAATAGTCATTTTTTGCGTAAAAATAGGAAATTTAACGTGCCACTTCATAAAACGAACAGATTTAGGAACAGTTTTATCACTTATAACTCTAATAAGTTTTTTGAATAACTTAGAAACTGTTTTTACCGCGAATATGCTGGTTTTTAACCTAATCTAAATTAGCATTAGTGAGTGTTTTAGTAACAAATTATAAGTCTGCGCATACAGTATATATATGTGAATGTGTATTTTTAAGTATTTAGTCTAATCTTATTCGTTTTCTTAAACAAATACATGTAAAATTAGTTTTAATATCCTTGTAAACCTAACATATTTCAGCAGTGGAATTAGTTATATTCTGGAGCTGTAAGTTTTAGTGTCAAATAAACTATCAACTAACTAACTAGCCTGTGAAGGGGCATTTCGGTTGCAGTCTGCACATCTTTCTCTGGTTTCGCGAATGTCCTTTGACATCCCTGGCCAGTAGACTATAGCGCGTGCACGTTGTTCCATGGCTGTCACTCCTTGGTGGGCTGCGTGCAGATGCTGTATAACGCGGTGGCGAAGGGACGAGGGTACCACAACGCGGTCTTGGTACAGCAGGACACCCTCTTGTGCGTATGTAGATTCGCAGATGGGCCAGAGGCTGGCGAGTATAGGGTCGTTTCTGTCAAAACTCTGTGTGCCCTGCTCTATCAGCTTAAGTAGATGGCTCAGGGATGTGTCCGCCGCGGTTTCTTGTGCGAGAAGAGGCCATGAGATTGTACCAAGCTCTTGAGCATCGTGTCGGATGGAGGCCATTAGCGCCGATTCGACAAAGTCTGGGTAACTGGACAATCCGAGCGAGGCAGTGTTCACTGAGCCTGATGGGGAGGGGTGTCTTGATGTTGCGTCAGCAGCGAGGTTCGTCTTGCCAGGTAAGTGCTTGATGTCGAAACGCCACTGGAGGGTGCGCTGCTTGAGCCAGAACAATCGCGAGTTGGATATCTCGTCCAGCGTGCGGTCACCAAAGATCTTCACAAGTGGTTTGTGGTCCGTGATTACGACAAGGTTGTCGCACCCTTGTGTAAAGTAGCGTGTCTGTTCAAGACCCCATGCCACAGCAAGTGCTTCCCCTTCAATCGCGGCGTAGCGTTCCTCGGCTGAAGAGAGGAATCGTGAGCCGGCCAAGGTGATGTGCCATCCACCAAGGCAGCATTCTGGTATACCAGAAGGGCAGCTGCAGTGCTGCTGGAGCAAGAAGTAACCAATAACTCGTAGTCTTGACCAGTCTGGGCGGAGACAGGTTCGCTTATGTATATCAAAGATCTCCACCCCCTTGCGGATGGCTTCCACGATGGCTTCTTTCGATGTTGTAAAAGCCTCTTCCAACTCGGGTGACCAGTGGAATTTGCAGCGAGGACTGAGGAAGGGTTTAAAGGGGGCCATTATGTCGCGTAGCTGTGCGTAGTTGGTGACCTGATTGACAAGGCCGAACCAGCTCCGAATATCTGTGGTGGAGATGGGGGAGGGGAAGTCTCTGATAGCATCAAGGTATTTCGGGAGTGGTTCGATGGTTGAGGATGACACTCTGAAACCGGCAAAGTCTACGCTCCGTTGTGCAAATTGGAACTTATCGGGGTTTAGCACTATGCCGGCTTGTTCAACACGTGTGAGCAAGTCAATGGTCCTCCACCAATGTTGCTCCAAATCAGTGTCGTAGTGGATTGTGTCGTCGACGCAGCGTTCCTTACGCACAAAGGCCGACAGGACGGCATCTAAACGGCGATTGTATCCATCCCCTGATGATAGGAAACCCTGGGGTGCTCTCAGGTAGCGCCAACGGCCAAATTATAAATGGCGTGATGAAGGTGGTAAGATGTGGTAGCCATTCCAGGCATCCGTGACTGTTTTCCACGTCTCTTTGGGGATGCGACGTGCGAGGTGGGAGGGTGACTCCATGGCAAACGTTTCTCGCTTGCAAAACTTATTTAGTGGCGAGAGATCGACTGTGCGACGTGGGGAACCATCGTGCTTCCGTGTTACAACCATCCGATGGCACCATTTCACGGGTTCGCCATAAGGCACACGCTCAATGACACCAAGGGCTTCATCTCGAAGGAGGTCGTCATGCACTTGCTGCTGCCAGTGTAGGGGTATGTTGGCTGGTGTATGGCAAGCCTTTGGAGTGGCGGTCGCGTCGACGTGCATCTCGATAGATGGCCCCTCCATGCATGGTAATGCCCGATGTGGGCACGTGTTGAATGTGGACGAAGAGTATCGAGCAAGTAGCCATGCCTTCATGCGATCATTATTTTCTGGTGTACAGGGGAATGGCAGGACCGGCGGACGTGGTGGAGCAACTTCACGCTGGGGGCACGAGCATGGGTCATGTGGAGTGTTGGGCGCATTACAACCATTGTTGAGTGACCGTGCGGCATTGATAGATGCAGGGTCAGTTGAAGCATCGGAGTCGGCGATTTGGGTCCTTTCACTGGGTGTGCCTGCATTATCCATGGATGGGAAATCATTTGCAAGAAGGCCGAGGTTAAGTAACGTCTCATAAGACAAATACATGGCTTGGACAGAGCTGCTGACATACACCATAGAGTGGCACGACATCACATTGCCGCTGTGGGGTGTCGTTGTGATCTTTGCAAAGAATGCTCCTTCGATGGAGATAGGGGAGCGGTTTGCGGCTGACAGGCTAAGGCTAACAGGCCGTAGTTCATCACGTGAGAATCCACAGGCAAGGAAATCATCAAGGGACCACAGGTCGGATTGTGCTCCGGTATCGGCAACTGCTGATACCACAGTGTCACGGCCCGAGGCATGGCTAGGGCTGGTGATTCTGGTGTCGGCTGACTTGGCAACAGAGATGGTGACTTTGACTCTAGGATGATCTAACAGGCGGGCTCGCTTCCATTCGCCTTTGGAGAATATATGGTGGTCAAGTCTTGTGGCTAAAGCTTTGTTGATGTTGCCATGTGGGGTTGAGGCACGTGTATGATGTCGTCGGTGTCTGTCTGTCTGGGCGGTTTGGAATACTGCCACCTGGGATATGGGGTCTTGCTCTATGGCCTGGAGGCTGGGCTTATTGTCATGGGGCAGGCGGGGTTGGCGTTTTTTCCTGCGGCGAGTTCTGTAGCAATTGATGCACAATTGGTGAGGTTTGGTGTTCCACCCACGGGCTCCCTCTGTAAATACTTTAAAGGTGTGCTTGCAGTCTGGGCATGTTGCCTCCTTCGTTTGATCCACTTGGGACGGGGTGGTGGCGGTGGTTGTCGTCGGGTTCTTTTGGCGCTGAAACGACGACACAGCAGACAGGGTTGATGATGGGAGGGCATTGCGGGCCATCTCCTTGTTTTCAACAAGGGCAATCACATCATTGACTGGTTTTTTGAGGATGTCGGGCGTCCCCAGGATTTCACGGCGGATGTCTGGGTCAGATAGGCCATTTAAAAGAACGTCACGGATGACATTATCTGTGTAGTCGACGTCCTTACCACACTCACATTCTGCTGTGAAGGCACACGTCTCGGCTTTCCCTCGCACCCTGGCTGTAAATGTACGAAAAGCCTCATCCCTTTCTTGACGTAGTTGAAGAAGTTCAGTCTGTGATACACAGGTAGCAACAGGAATGACTGCCAAGGACCGCATGGCGGTAAGCAGTTCGTTGAGGGTACCGGAGGCTGCATTGGAGTTCGCTTTTAGGAGGCTATCACCTAGCTCGGTCCCGGCACACTGAAATAATTGGTATGGGGCCGATGTATCATTGATCCCAGATCCGGTTCGAAAAACCTCCCATCACCGGACGAACACATTCCAGTCTTCAATGGACACACCGACATCTATTTTGGGTCACTCAAGTTTTGGGCCTTGAAATGTGGGTGCTGGTTGCGTTGACACGGCAGGCACTGTGTTTTGATGGGCCAGACCATGGTTTGATAGAAGAGCTATGGCGAGTGCCTCTGAGACATTATTAGTTTTGAAATCGCATTGTGGGACAGAGCATTCTACAACAACCATGACTCTTTCATGAAGAAATGACCCTCTCGAATTTTGTATGTTTATTTTAACAAAGATGATGAAAGAGTCCTAGGTAAATACAATGAATAGAAATTATAACTATGAACGTTCTAGATGCAAATATAGCTACATAAACGAATAGGATAAATACAAAGTAAGAAAGACTTACAATAATATAGAAATATGACTTGAAACTAGCGTATATTAAAAACAAACAATGTCTGATGAACTCATATAAAAGACTTCAAATATAAAACCAATGTCAACAAGAGAGCGAGTCAGCGGTTACACTAAATAGTCCCCCACATAAGTACTTCATGTAAACTCTTCACTTTTTATAGAATAAATTTTCTCAGGGGGCACCAAAATTTTACCAGGGGGGGGGGCGGGTCCCCCGAGCCCCAAAATGGCTACGCTAAAGGCGTACATGAACAACGAAATACGAGTGTTTGAGGATTGGTTGATACAAAAACAGAGTCATAATGAGGTTCCAGTCAGTGTAACTCAGAATTGGTACGTTGGCCCTTGAGGCAAAGAGTTAACCTCCGTTCTTTGGCTTAATAATGGATTAGACGCAAAGCCAATAAACAACCATTACCTGGACTAATAAAATTAATTGACGGGAAAAGATTTAGAGAATAAATAAGATTGTAAATACCAAGTAATACTTAGTTTATGGTATATAGTCATTTCTTTGTTTAGCACCACTTCTTCCCCACCCCCGGCCCTCTCCTGTAAGCAATTAATGTATAAAATCGTGGATTGAAATTGTATTTGAAACTTGAAAGATAATTATATTTTACGGAAAATCACAGTACTCGATGTTGCATATTTAAAGAGAATAAAACGTGCAAACAGATTCTTTGTGTATATTAGACCCTCCTTCCCCCCCCCCCAAAAAAAATGATAAATTACGGTATGAGTTCTAGAACGTTTACAGGACCATACGCAGAATGTTTTCATCAGCTGGGGGCAGTAAGGCCTATATGCCGAAAAACGTCACAAATATCCAATGAATAATTAAAAATGATATTCTAAAAATTGTAAATATAGTTTTTTCTAAGAAGGGGGGGGGGGGGCAGTTGCTCCCCTGCCTCCCCGCTGTGTACGGTCCTGAATGTTTAGGATTGTGATAATATTTAAAGCCTGAAAAACAAATTTGCTTGCAAACGTTATGCAATTGCTGTAGTACAAAATAACATCATATTTTAATTAATATTTTAAATAAGTTATTATTGTAATGTTGGCTTGGAAGTGTTCCTGGCGAGGGCTCGATACGGTACATTGCTCAGAATGTTTGGTAAACTCCATTAAAATGCACAGAACATAAAAATATCATATACTTTTAAAATATTCCGATGTCATCTTGTTTTACTTCAGCCCTGTTTTCACACATTTCATATTTTTTTCTAGTCCAGTCCTAGATTGAGATCAGTTTTTCTTATCTGCGCTTGCGCATTATGTGTTTTGTGCTCAAGCGCATGCATATTTGCAACACAACAATGGCGGTTCATGGATTCTGAAACACGAGGAAGCGTGAACTTTGAAGAGCTTGTACTTCAATTTGTGCAACTATTTCGCTTGGGGGGAAGTGGATTGTAACTAAGTAAGTTATAATCTATAGATTCATGTAAAAACTATGTAGTTACACGAGGGGTGCTACAGAATTGAACATTTTCGACCCTCATCCAACGGCCTAGTTTGGTCACCAGTGCCGGCACCAGTTCAACTATGTCGAAGCGCCGTAAGTCTTCAAAACCCGATACCTTCTCCGTGGAAAGTTTGTGCGATGAAGCTGAAAAAGAAGTAAACCAAGAGGTAACCGCTGCCAAAATCTTGAACGATCTTGGTTCCATCAAGCTGGATGCAGTAGAAAATGTTCCTGTTGTCGTTATTCTTTGTGCTCTGATTGTCAAATTTGGTGTATCCATCGTTTGTGCTATGGCTTGTGTTGTACCATCATTGCGCATTTTACCTACGTCTGTCTGTTGTGAAGTCCTGAAGCTACTATGTCCTTCATTGCCTGAGGATGAAGCAAATAACATTTATCAATGCTTGTCAAACATGCCCAACCATTTCGGCTCAAACACCAGTAAGGTCCATGTTTTTGCACCCCCATGCAGTCGTTGTCTTGAATGTGACTCAAATCTTGTACGTCAGAACGATCCCGTAGAGATCAAGTATAATACTCTGAATGGGACAAACGAAGGTATAAAAGTTTCCCTCAAATGCAATAAGTGCAGTAAACGTTATGGCTACGCAAAATTTGGCAACCCAACAGATGGCTGGAAATTGTACCCTGAGTCCAGAAGCTCAGTTGAGACATCAGATGTATGTTTTGTGGATCGGTCACTGTGAAAGTGGCAAATATCTCTAGAGTAAGTTGTTTTTTAGTTTGCACAGTAGTCACTATCATATATCACTGAATGAGATCGCGGATACTATAGGCTTAGTCTGAAAATCCAGGACCAGACCTGTCAAGTTCGCCCATTGCGTTTTGTTAGACTTGCTGAACCTGACTGGTCTTTAGTAGTCTCATATAATTATTTTCAGTTATAAGAGTTATAGGTGGAAATTATCAAGTGGAATTTATATACATTTATAAGACCTGTTCAGTTATAGGACCTGTAAGACCTGTGAAAAACACAACTATCTGTCCCGCACAGGAATCGAACCTGCGCAGCCCTGCGGTTCCGGTGCGGCGCTCTAACCGAGTTACAGAGGCCAGTTCGATTTCTGTCAGGGGACCGATAGTTGTGTTTTTCGCAACTGTTCCTGAACAGGTCTTATAAATCGATACTTTCCACCTATAACTCCTTTCAAGTATATTAGTCATACGAGTGTGATGCCAACAAAATCTCAGCCTATTTTCAGTTATAATCTTTCTATATTGAAGACTACTATAAAGTCAGAAAAGTTCTTTCAGTTAGAAAATCGATAAAAACGGATATCGTGTAGCACACATGAATGCAATAAAACGCACACAGCGAATAAGGGAAAAAGGAAAGAAACTAAGGGAGAAAGGTATAAATGTATATTGTATATTCGGTTGCAGTTGTCATTCATGGGTATCATTTAACAGATTCTCAGAGGCCTATAATGAAGTTCACGAAGGAAGGAAGTACAAAAGCTTGCCCACGTATGCACGTGCCTCTTGAGCTACATCATCCGGCCAGTAAGTAGCATACTAAAACAATACCGTAAACCTCAGAATATAAGCCCCCCCAAATATAAGCCCCCCCCCCCGTGTATAAGCCCACCACATGTACTAATGCTCACCTCATTCCAAATATAAGCCCCACCCCCTGAATATAAGCCCACCCGAATATTGTTTATCACTATTGTTTATCACTATTAATCACTATTATTACTATGCTTAAATATGCAATTTATGCAATGTAATAAATTGTGGTTAATGAAGTAATATGTCAAAGAAGACTCTATTTGCCTTATGGAAATGCCAATCTGTCATCAAAACTACTGCGCTTGGAAAACAAGGCATTACTTTCTAATCATGCTGCCAAAAGAGATTGAACCTTGGCAACAGCACGTGAACAAGTGATGCACTTGGGTTTAATCAATCAACCCTTCTTAAATATATCCGCCGCAACAATACAATGGCCCCAAGCTGAGTGAAAGACATTTAGTTACAGGCTATATGCTTCACGCCTCATTTGCAATATTTTAACCAGAGCGTAAGCTACCAAAACCTGGTATACAACCACCCCTGAGCCGAACCTGCCTGCTTATACTATCTATAGATCGACATGCTTTCGATCTATACAATCCAATTCAGCCTAATTGCTTAATCATTTATGTAAATATATAACTTATTCATCTGTACCAGAATTGCAGAATGAAATAAATAAATAATGGCAGGGAAGTGCTGTCCTTTTGGACAACCCTTCGCCACATGAAGTGTATTTTTACAGGTCATTCAGGTCCCACAGTCGCAGTGCGACCTAATGACCTGACCTAGAGACTTGATGGGCAAGTCATTTCAGTTGAGTTACCATCAGTTGTTCACCAGTTCAACTAGTACTCAACATCAACGAGCTGACCGACCTGAACGGTGGTTCGCCTGTTCCCCTGTTATCTAGAGGTTCACCTGTTCCTCTATGAAAAACCTACAGTTTTTGCATGCTCTGTCAGGTCTTGAGTACCCATACTGTCTCAGTATACCAATGGTGGTCCCCAGACTATCAGGACTCATATGTCGCTGAACAACATGCACAGAGCCGCATCACTCCCTCTGCAATCTAGAGGTCTGCCTGTTCCTCTAGGTAAAACGTAGGTTAGCGAGAGCCTCTAGACCGTTCGAGCACTTCCTTGCCCATAATATATGCCACAAAAACCTGTCTGTTGTGTGTGTGTTTTTTTCTTCTCTTTTTCTTGGGTTATTTTCAAACTGTGGCTTGGATGCCAGTTATTTCAACATATTAAACTTCAGTAACACTTGTTTATCACTATTACTACACTTGTTTATCACTAGTACACTAACACAAAAGATCGTCCATGTATAAGCCCCCCGTATATAAGTCCCCCCTTGTATAAGCCCATCAAAAATCGCTTATGAAAGAATATAAGCCCAGGGCTTATAGTCGGAGGTTTACGGTAGACCCCCTTTCGATAATTACGTCACAACTATTCGCTCTCATCAGTAAAAGACGATTGACTCATGATTCATGAGAGCGAGGCTTGTAGGCTAAATGACGTAATTATCGAAAGGGTGTATTTCACAGTACTCTGACCGAAATTCCGCAAATTAACTAGTCTGCGTGCATACACTTCGTGTATGATAATGTAGCATGGCCTTGTGTGTAAATAGACCTTAGAATTACGTCACGCCAGTGTGAAACAATGGATTGAAATGCAATGTGGAAACCTTGTACCATAAAATTTACCAAATGTTTCTATGAATTGAAAACTGGGTAACATATGTCTATGTTTTTGGATGTATAACAATTAATAATCACTAATCCTAAATGTAACATTCATGTGTGTCTAAATAGATTTTGGAGAAAAACAGGTGGCTGCAGCATTTTGGAATGGCGAGCTGGAGAATGAGTTGAGAGAGCTCGGCATTCTGGACTTTTTTGGAAAGTTAAGAACAGATAAAGATAGAGAGGAAGTCATGATGGAGATTGATAAGATTTGAGCAAAAACTATCTACGAACATCCACAAGAAGAATGTTCGGATGTTTGTAAGGAGCGTGGTAAGAACTGACATTGTGTCTATTGATCCAGAACTATCTCTATATTCTTCATGTATATATTCTCTCTAAATAATATGTTCTTGTAATAACAATTAAGGATGCGGAAAGCTTTGGGTAGCCCAATTTATTCCCAAACAGACTTATTAAAAGGGTCATAAATTACTACAAGTTAATGTTATGAGTAGCATGTGTGTGTGTTGTGAGATGTTTTGTATTTTTTGCTTTCCCGGATGAGACCCATTTGCTTGATAATTACATCTTGAACAACACATTTACCAAAGTGAACAAATATCATCATATTTCCCAGCGGTAAACAATAATGGTTTATACGGCAGCGAGAATTGAACATGTTACATTTACCAAACCAGCCCGAGCACAATATGTATATATAGACATATTACATTAAAGTTGTCTTTTCACTCATATTCGCTCTATCTTGACTATTATGGATTCTAAACAGGTAATGTAGATTTAATTGAAAAAGATCGGGATGCAGTGACAAGCATCTTGGATGACTGTGTGGAGACAAATCCAACTTCATGCAATAAGGAAACCGGGGGAAACAGAGACTTCAGAAGTGGTCGAGAGGACATCTGTTCATAGTGCGAGGAGGAGGGATCATTGACAAGTGGAGCCCTCTTTTTAAGTAAGTAAATTATTATAATTGGTAATAGTGCAGTAAGCAGTAGGTAATAGTGCAGTTTAGGGGCTTCGGTGGCCAAGTGGTTAGCGCACTTGCCTTTAACCTCTAAGGTCGCAGGTTCAAGCCTCAGTGAGAACTTTCTCAATGCAACTCGAACCCAGTCCTCATGTGAAAAGAGTAAAAGTCAACGCTCTACCGAAAGTTGTGGGTTTTCTCTGGGTACTCCGGTCTCCTCCGGGTACTCCGGTTTCCTCCCACAGGTAAAGTTTGACAGGGTGGGTTAGGTAAAAAAGGGCCCACAGTAATTGACATATGCTGTTGTGGTGACCCTGCCCTAGTTGGCAAAGCGAAATAAATAAAGCATGGCTACATCTTATGTACTAAATAGTATTTAGACATAAATAGCTATATACATATTATAATATGAGTATTATAAGGTTTATTATACTCATATAACCCATTACCAACATTTTTCTTATTATGGAAAATTGGACTCGCTCTGTAAGTCTGAACAAAGTTTGTGGCAATGTTCCTGAACTTCATCTTACTAACTAATTAATACTATTACAACATTTTACCATGTTTAGATCAGAAAGCCCATCACAAGTGTTATCATCATTATCTCATGGCTCTGCGTGATTTTAAAAACAATAAACCCAGTGAATTGGTGCAAAGTCTTCCTTTCATACGATAATATGTGCCACTTAGACGGCTTGAGGGCTGCCAGAAAAGAATTACCATGGTCTGCACCAACGGTCTGGAACAACGCCTGGATGTCTATCCAGAAAATCATAGATAGTCTTCATATACGAAACCACAAAGACAGTAGATGTAGAGAAAATTATGATCCAAGCTCATTCAAAAAGGAACTTCCAAAAGGTAACACTATGGCTGCTGAACAGACGTTTGTATGGCTGTCAAGATTCAAAAAGGTGCTTTGTGCCATGCCAAAGGTTCATCACTTGTTTTACCTGCACAGAATAGTGAAACATAGAAACAAATATACTGTTCGCTGCTACAAGAAAGGGAAGAGTCCATTATTGCCAAAAGCTCGCAACACCAGTGGCTGAGTTGGTAAACCTATACATAGACTAATTACTGCTGTAACTGCCCTTCTATACAGGGACGTAAATCGCTCGATAATTGGGGGGAACCATATTCATATATTCATGTTTTGCATCATTAATTTCTTTTGAAATCAATTGTTTTTACGGTTTGTGAACATGAACCATATGGTCCCCCCCCCCAATTATCGAGCGATTTACGCCCTATACCCTAGTTATGCTAATGATATTGGCATTCATTTGAAATACAGTAGTTTATCAGATGAGGTTGAGTTGTAGCAAGTCTGGAAATACAGTTGTTACAGTACAGTTGCCAAAATATAATTATCACTTAATATTGATTGGTACCCAGAGAAACAGAGTTTCTTTGCCCTCAGAAAATATTGTTGTTCAATGCAGCGTCAAGTTAAATAACAGTGATCACATAGCCACAAAAATTCAATGTTTTTCCAAATAGATATAAAGTATAGATATTTTGTGATATTGGCCAGCTGCATGTCTGGAAAACAGGAACACTGAACTAGTGAACTTTCACACTAATTTGTACATTATGCACTCCATAAGAAAAAGCGGGGAAAAGCAGGGCGCTTATATATAGTATATAACAATAACTATAAGCACCCTAGACAGTCACAAAATGTATGTATATTTTGACATAGCTTATTTTATATTAGTCGTTAGTCCTTCTATACATTAATTTAGTGTGAGTATTTTTGGTTCTTTTACTATTAGTTTATATTATATTACTTCTTATATTATTTGTATGTTTGTGAGTCCCACAGTAATCGTGCATATATGCACACAAAAAAGCAGACTGTAAACATAGTCGGAATTAGATAGAAAAATGCGAACACATTCTTGCCTACCTTATTAGTTATTCGCAGTTTTGTCTTTTTCCTTGCAATCAAAAGGCTTTGTTCTTTATATATCATCCAACGGTCTTTGCGTGTTTGTCAACAATTATTTCACCATAAAAGTATAATATTAGGCCACATTGTATTAGGAGTTGCAAACGCCAATCTCCATATTTGAGGAGTATTAGATTTTTAAAGTAGAAAACATATAAACTCCGTAAGCACTTAGGTAAATACTGTAGATATTTCGTTTAATATATGGAAAATGTTGGCGCTTTTATTGGCTTCGAACCTTTATATTTTTGGTACAGGAATGTTACAAATATCATATCTCTCATTGCCAATTTGGCATCTTATAAATGCCGCCAAAAACAACTTTGAACGATCAAAACCACTTAAAGACCACACATATATAGTGAAGGGACCAACTTATTAATATGCGCTCCCTACGTTTCTAAAACTTGCCAAAAAATCATCTTTCATGGTTCGCGTAGCCTGTGTACAGCCGTTCTAGGTTCACGTTGCTACTTGCTCATGGCCGTGTGTTTAGCCGGAAGTGATTTTCTATTTGTGACCTCTCTCCTACGCAGAGGCTTTTAAAGAATATGAAATTCGAAGCAATAGAAATTGCGCTATTTCAATTCCTTCGAATTTCATATTCTTTAAAAGCCTCTGCGGAGGAGAGAGATTTGTGACCGTGTGACCGGTCACAATTTTGCGCCTGTTATTCCCAAGAAATATATCGTGCATCAGATGAACATGTTGTATATGGTGGGGAACTGTGTTTGTTTCCCCATCAATCGTTGCTTGGTGGAGGAATGCATGATGCTGGTTAGAGCTGGTATTGTGGTCGTTGGCTGGTGTAGTGTTGCTGGGTGGAGGTGGTACCCGTAATGGTGGTTTGGAGGTGATGGTTCCCTGTGTTGGTGGTGATGTGGCCATTTCTGAGAAACCTGCTTGTTTTCAGGTTTGCAGGATGTAATTTCAAACTGGAATCTATACTCTGTCTGAGCATAGATAGAAAGCTTTGCCATGTCATTAACATGGCCAGAAATGAAGGACAACATGGCTGGCAGTCATGCGCATTAGGCTTTTGCCAAAAAAATTCAAAATGGCGGCATACTATAGATTTGATTCAAAATACGCATTTTGTGTTGGATTCCGTTAATAATTTATACGGTCCCACGTCTACAAATTTATTAAATAAGGTCAGTATCAACTCGCGAAAATCTGGTAGCAATCTGAGTAGTGGAAATATGTTCCCAAGAGATCGATATTTATACTTCTCACCTTGTATATAAATGCCTACTAAATCGACACGATTTGTGAAAGTGAGAGAGCAGATATACGGGGATGTAAAATGAGAAAGTAGATATACGGGGGCGAGTATCTGGAATCCTAATGAATGCAAAAATACCTACCATACACAATGTGTCAAAAGAAGAAAAAAATGGCAATGAGAAATCTGTCTAAAGATGAGAACATTGTTGTAATAAAGGCGGATAAACAGGGGTCGAAATTTAACTTTTTTGTACTATACAGCAGGAATAGTAGATTTTTATATTTACTATTCCGTCTGAAAATTCACTATTCCTTAATGTACTGTTTCTGAGAGCCTGTTGATGCAGGGTTCGCGCTAATGTTCTGATTTTCGTGAAATCATCCTTGGGACTCCTAAAGTGAACTGAATAATTGTAAAAGAAACATGTACAGTGCATTGCTCGATCTGTACAGTGAGGAACAAATTATTAATAAAAAACAAAATTCAAACACTGAAATGAACTTGCAAACTTTATTGGTGCAAAGAAATTAGAATATGCAAGTATTACAAGCGAACAAGAACTTAGCTACGAAGTGGAACAGTGGCTCAAAGTCCGGTATAAAATGATATATTATACAAGAGGAAAACCCTAGCTTGCTTGTCAATATTTGGTATCATAATTTTTTCTACTATACAAACGGAATACTGTGATCATGAATACTTAATGTACTGAATACTTAATGTACTGTTTCTGAGAGCCTGTTGATGCAGGGTTCGCGCTAATGTTCTGATTTTCGTGAAATCATCCTTGGGACTCCTAAAGTGAACTGAATAATTGTAAAAGAAACATGTACAGTGCATTGCTCGATCTGTACAGTGAGGAACAAATTATTAATAAAAAACAAAATTCAAACACTGAAATGAACTTGCAAACTTTATTGGTGCAAAGAAATTAGAATATGCAAGTATTACAAGCGAACAAGAACTTAGCTACGAAGTGGAACAGTGGCTCAAAGTCCGGTATAAAATGATATATTATACAAGAGGAAAACCCTAGCTTGCTTGTCAATATTTGGTATCATAATTTTTTCTACTATACAAACGGAATACTGTGATCATGAAGTTTACTATTCCGTCAGGCATTTTAGTATATTCGGAATAGTGGAATAGCGGGAATTTCGACCCCTGATAAAGGCAACTCGACTGTTGTGCTGGATCGCCAAATGTATGAAGATAAGATCACTGGTATGCTGAATGACAATGCGGTTTACTCAAAATTGAAATCTGATCCGGCGAAGTCTTGTGAGAAAGAGCTTAAGAAAGTTTTATCCTCAAAAAAGTACAAACTTCCTGAAGCGGTACACAACAGGCTAAATACAACGGACGGTAAAACACCTAGGATATATGGATTACCAAAGATTCATAAAGACGGTGTCCCTTTAAGGCCCATTGTAAGTTTTATGGGATCACCTACTTATGAATTGTCAAATTTGTTGTGTCATATTTTAACACCGTTAACTGGGAAGTCAAAGTACCATATAAAGAATACCACAGATTGGGTGAACATAGCTAAATCCTTGAGGTTGGAGAATGACGAAGAAATTGTATCTTTTGACGTCGTCTCTCTAGCAAAAGATCGATTAAATAATGATTCAACACTGAATAGCTGAACAGGTTTAAGCCCTGATGATATATGTGATATGTTGGCATTTTGTTTGAACTCCACACAATTTCTGTTTAGAGGGAAATACTACAAACAGTCCCAGGGAACGGCGATGGGTTCTCCTGTTTCAGTTGTGGTTGCAAACATGGTGATGGAGCATATTGAGCAAAAGGCAATCTCCACATTTCATGTCGAACCTAAAATTTATTTCCGATTTGTGGATAATACAATTGCTGCAATTAAGAAGAGGCTTATAGATCAATTCCACAACCACCTGAATGCTCAACATAGTAATATTCAATTCACGGTTGAAAGATAACTCTGAAACAGGATTGGCTTTCCTTGATTCTCGTAATGTAGTGAGTGATAATGGAAGTATAACCGTTGATGTTTACCGAAGGAAAACCCACACTGATTGCTACTTAAACTTTAAATCTCGCCACCTAATTCAACACAAAGCAGCTGTTGTTGATACTTTGTGTACGAGAGCCATCCGGATACCATCCACCCAGCTGGGTCATAATGAAGAAATCAAGCATACTTGTACAGCCCTTGGTGCAAATGGCTACCCAAAACAATTGATAAAGAAATGGTGTAAAAAGATTTTGGACAAAGAAAGGGACAAAGAATTGGGTCCGGAGTCTTTGACCAGAGAGCAACCCTCGAAATTCGCCTCGGCACTCGGCAATTGCCGAGGCAAGTTACGATTTTTCGTAGTTTGCCTCGGCAAAAAAATGCCGAGGCAATTCCACCCGTTGTACCTTAAATTACATACTACAGCGTCTGTTCGTTTTTTTTTCTTACATTTACAAACTACAGTGTTCGTTTTTTGCATCACTTCATTGTTAGAATTGTTGTCACTAATTGTCATCGACGTTGGGTGAACAACAGAAGATTTCATTCATAGCTACGTACTTTACAAAATACTTAAATTTAAGCTTTTCAGCATCGGCTTCGGCTGAAATAAAGAACAATCTTGATGGTTTAAAGACGGCACGTCGAGAAACTTTGTTTTATCTTTTAGACTGTCACGTGATTACCATCAAGTTTATTCGTTAATACTATTTGTTGTTAATTACCACTAACTTTTTAAAAACATTTTGAATCAGGAATTTGTAAAATAACAGCAACTTGTCAAACGCCAGAATCTACGCTCGTTATAATATTTGTTTACAATAATTTCCGTATGTACTTTACTTTATAATTACAACTGCCGACGTGAATGCCGAGGGTGCCGAAGTAATTGCCGAAGGGATTTAAAGTGATTTCATTGCGTGCCCCGGCAAAACAAATTATCGAAAATTATCGAAAGACTTCGGCAATTATTTGCCGAGGCAAAAATAGTTGAATTTCGAGGGTTGGAGAGCAATGCAAGGGGTATGTAGTGATTCCCTATATTCAGGGCACCAGTGAGAAGATAAAACGTGTTCTGCAACAACATGGTCTAAAAGTTATGCAAAAACCAACGAGAAGGCTTGGAGATGTGATGTACAGTACATGAGAAAGAAACAGGCGTTGTTTACTCGATCGTTGATGAGAAAGAAACAGGCGTTGTTTACTCGATTCCATGCAAAGATTGTGATGTACAGTACATTGCCCAAACCGGGCGTGCTTTTCTGGCAAGGAAGAAGGAGCATATTTCAAGTGTGAGGAATTTCAAAACAGAAAAATCAGCTTTAGCAGAGCACTCATGTAATTTGGATCATAGGATTGCCTGGGATAGAGCATCAATTTTATTGAAAGAGAGTCGGGAACAGCAGAGGAAATGGGAAGAAGCATGGGAGATTGCAAAAACAGATGGTGCAATTGCCAATAGAGACAGAGGATGGATTCTCCCCGATTTGTATATACCGCTTCTGTCAAAGTACAATGAACCAATGACTTCAGTTGTACTATATATTCAATGAACAGTGACTTTAGTTGTATTATATTAACATCATTAATTAAGCACAGTTGATTAGTTCCTAATCTCTTTTATACACAATAGCTTCTTATCATTAGAATTTTAATTAGTACAATTTGACATGACTGTTTGCCATGTAGGCAGTTGGAACTTAGTATAAATATTGCTTGTAGATATATGTTATTCACATTTTACCCTGATGATGGACGTTTAGTCTGAAAGCTCAGGTAATTTTAATCCTTTTTATTCATTTTAATTCAGTTTTATTAAAATATCACTAGTCAGTCGAAGCTTTTAAACTGTAAGCGAAATATCCCTCCCCACTTCGTTTGTTGCCATTTTACATTCCTGAGCTGTTGCCTAGTTACCAGGGTAGATACTGCTGTATTATTGTTAAATGTGCTCGTATATTCATAAATAAATAGCGCCATTTTCCGCAAAATTCAATATTTTGGCTTTGCTTGCGAAGATTTGTTCTGAGATTGCACGAATAAAGGGATTACTTTTGCTAGTGTTGATATTTACATTTCTTTGATTTGATTGTTGTTGTTTTATACTGATTTTGAATATAGTGTAATGTCTGATTTTCCACCGTTGGGTGCTCATTTGCAATGGAAATTAGCCATTGAAAGATCTTCATTAGCATATGCCAAGATATGTACAACCAAGAATGTACTTTTTGCTGTGGATATACCTTACCCGCTACTGAGAGCTTGGTATAGTTTAGTTGTTCTCAAGAAGCCTGTCCAACCTTCCAGCGAAGCAACAACAAGTGTAATACCTAACTACATGTTTGTCGAATTGCCAGAACATTCAATTCCTGGGATTTGTTTGCTATTAGTTGTGATGAGGTCACCAGATCTCAAGTAAGCAAATCACTTCTACGTATTGCAAGTAAAGTTCATATGGAGTATTATAATACAAGAGGTAGGAAGAGAATGGCACTGGATAGCAGAAGCAAAAAATTCCATATTTTTGAGGGACAAACCATCTCATTCGCACAACTCCAACATGAAAGCCAACAGGTTCATGATGAGCTGGAAGAATGGAGGAGCAAGTGTACCAATCTGGAAACAGATATGCAAAAATTATATGGTGAGATGGAAACTGCTATAAATGAAAAAAAAACAAAGAGATTTCACATCTGCATTCAAAAAATGAGAAACTTTTAAGTTACATTGAAATACTTGAAAAATCCCAGGATTTGCAGCACAAAGGAAAAGACATTTCTGAGGTCATAAAAAAATCAAGAACACTGAAAAAATATTTGTCTTGAGCCAACGTTGCATTGTGGTTTTCAAGATCATTTGGCCTCCAAGTTGAGAGTTTAATTGTAAGCGAAGTTAAATCTGGTGTGAAGCATAATTTGACACTTCCAAACAAAACTACTGACCAAGCAAGTGACAAAGGTTTTGATGCACTCTCGGATGATGATAAATCCAAGGTTGAAAAGGTCCTTTTTCTGCTTGACAGATTTTGTGTTGGTGATCATTTTTACCATGAGTTGTCAATGGTTATAAATGGATTGCCAAAATCTTATCTAGTCAAGCAGAGAAGAGACCAATTGAACAAGACCAATAATTGAACAAAATGTGTCACATAAATGCACTACCAGGTGACTAAGAAGGGGCCCAAGTTTCTTTCAAGGAATTGTTGAAAGAAAGGGTACAAAATTATATAATGAGCCATCCAAATATAATTAGTGACGGTGTACCTCTTAGAGTGAAGATTTCATGAGATGGAGCAAATATGACCAGATCGTCAAATTACATTCTTATGACTTTTGGTTTGCTTGATGCATCAAAGGACATAATGGCAGCTAATGGAAACCACACAATATCTGTGGTTAAGGGTAAGGGTAAGGAGGACTATGATGTATTGAAGGAGTCATTCAAAGATGTCCTCCGGGATATCAATGAAGTGGTCGCGGAGAAGAAGATAGAGGTCGATGAAGGTACTGTGAATCTAGAATGTTTTTGGGCAGGGATAATAAAAATTCATCCTGTTCATGATGGGCCTCAGCGACATCAAACCATAGATGTGTATGGTGTACCGTTCACAAAGATGAGAGGTGGAACGTGAGTCATGACTTAGAATACTACAACTCACCACCCCTAAAAAGAACATTAGAGGAGATGCATAGATTGGCAGGTAAAACAAAATTTCTACTGTGTACATAAACCCCTTTTGGACATTGAGCTAAGTCATGTTATCCCAGACAAGTTGCATTTGTTGCACTAATTGGCAATTTAGTTCAAGGTGCTATAGACTTGGGAGAAAGTGAATGCTGATAAGCAAGGTTCTGGCCTGTATGACTTTACCAGTCTTCTTGGCACTGATAAGAAGAAACTTCTCAAGGAACTGCCAGAGAAATTGGATGCTGTCATTCCAGATTATGAGAATGAAGTAAAGCTCATCTGGCAAACATTTTCAACGGTTTATGCAATTGTTACTTGCAGAGATCCTTCGGAAGAGATGGTAGCCGACTACTTCCTTAAAGCACAAGAATGGGTTAGTCTATTTCATTGCATGGTACGGTTATTGGCCACAAACGAGCAAATGCATGCTATGGTCAAGCTTTTTACTGGACAAGGTGTAGAAAAAAATAATGATGTTGCCAGAAGTATTGTTCTGAGAAAGTCTAACAAATGCAATGGTCCTGCAGATGTATTGAAACATGAAGCAAGATTGTGGGAACTGAAGCACAGAGAATGACCAAAGAGAAACTATACCAAGAAAAATGACCAGTACTGGGAATATGAGCTTGGTGAAACAAGAAGGAACAAGAGGAAAACAAAACTTTAACTGGCAGTAAATTAAAGTAAGAAAAGAACATGGCAGAATTCTAACTTTTGAAACCGGACTACTCTGAGAAAACCAACAACTATTAGTTTTGCGGCAACCAACAACTATTAGTTTTGTGGCAACTGGGGTACCCGGAGAAAACTCCATCTTCGGATTGATTGTTGACACAAATGCTATGGTTTGTACCTGGATCAGAGTTGAAAGGCACAATATATGAGTGGCTCTTACTAATATATTATTTATAAAATTTTCAACTCAGGCATTCACATTTAGTGTTATAGCTACTTTTTTTGTGAAGGATATACTTGACACTTTGATCCAGATTTGTAAACATAGTGTAAATAGAAACATTATGCAATATTAATACTACAATGAAAACAATATTCATTGAAAATGTCAATCATATTTCTGCCAAAAAATTATAATTTCTTCAATATTAATAAAAATTAAACAACATAGAGCCCATCCCTTGTGTTTTAAAATCACATATTATTTATATAGTTCCATGTGGAATACAGGGCAGAGGGCTGCCAGCAATGTGCTAGCTCATGTCGAAAAAAGAAAATAATCCCTCAGCCACGCAATTGTGTTTGCTGGCATCCAGCCAGCCCATTCAGGCTCTATGCCCATTATTCACTACTAACTTATATAAATGCTAGCTATACAAATACTATGTATTTCTAATAAGACAAGGGATGGGCTGTCTGTGATTAAACTATAGCTTAATTCTAATTATTATAAACAAAGTATATTTGCTGATATAATTAATCCTTTCATCCTGGAGCTCATATTATACAAAATTGTCTGCTATTAGCCAGGCAGAGTACAAATTTCTGGCATAAAAGCCAAGTTTAGATACTAAAAACTGCAAACATTTGTTGAAGAGTGAAAGGATTAACTATACGAGTTAAATTAAGTAAGACTAAAAGCTTCTTTGAGACAGTGTACACAGAGCTGCTAAGTTCAGATGATCAAAGACCTGGAGGTTGCTGGGGCCTTTAAGTTCGTAGATCGTACCCCCCCCCCCCTCCTCGCGCAGACAATATTTAATACTGAAAAATTTTAATCAAATTATGTATAACTTGTTGATTTTATATTATTGTTGACAGGGCATGCTCGGGGAACGAGATTGCCATATATATGCGTGTGTAATAAAAAATAAGCCCACACACACACATAATTCATGTTTAGATTATGTTATACTTCCACGCTACTAATTTTTTTGACAGGAGTGTCATTTTACAAATACGTACAGATTCTTATTTGAAAGAACAGACAATATTTTTGCAAACTGTATGTTTTTTCAGAGCATAGATGCAGAATCCATGCATAAAGGACCATTTTAACGGATTCCGTGAGATTTTCAACACCAACCGTGAGACCTGGAGGTCAGTGTGAAAACCTGGAGACTCACGGGTAAACCGTCAGACTTGGCAGCTCTGGTGTACACTGAGCTTCTCAATGTAATATCTGGGAGATTCTTTAATTTCTCCAGCTGTGATGGTGTGGCTCTTGGGTCCTTGAGATATAAATAACCTAACTTTCACAGGAAATTCAATTTTTACACCATCACCCAATTTGTCAACCAGGTGATCCCACTCATTGGGAAAAGCACAACATTGGAAATCTCCCTTTTCCAACATTGTGTGATATTTATTTTAGTGCCTTTTCCTTTGAACAGATAGTTGAACACATCATGCCAGAAACAAATTGTAGTAGCCAAAAAGCTAAGTTCTCCAAAATTGCTACATGAAAGGCATCAACTCCAGCAGCTACTACTTCTGCATCCGGATTAGAAAATGCTCTGTGATAAATAAAAACATAAGAATCAGAGTGATGTGTTGTGTAAAGCTGCAACATTTATATTGCATATAATATAACACACAATAAAACAGCTTTAATTCCTGAAATTCAATTTGCATCAATGTTATAATTCAAAGGGTTTAAAATTTTATTCTAAATTAAAATAACCTACCTCAAAGCCAGCAAATTCAAATTTTCTTCGGGTTTCCAACTGTTAGAAAGGGAAGTATACCCTTTCCACTTGACAAGATACTCATTCTAAAATTTTAAATGCCATCTAAGCCATCAAACACTATTAAACTAGTTCTTTAATATAGTAATTAGAATCGCTAGATCAAATATTTTGTTCAATTAAATTCTGATAAACAAAGACAAAACACATAAGTAAGATACCTACTTTACGCTTGCGGGTTCTTCTTGAGATACTCCTCTCAACCTCAAAATATTTTCCACTATTTTGGGTTATTCTTTTGCTTTCATCCGTATAAAAATCCGCTGTACTCAAATTATCAATTCCTTATAAAACCGGACCGCCACTTTGAATTTTTGAAATTCCAAGCCCACAGGACAAGCCGCTGGCTGTCCTTCATTTCTGGCCATCTTTAATCTTTAATCTGATACTCCTAAATCAGCTTACACTATACTAGGAGATACTTATATATGTATATACATTAACAAAATAACTATGAACTATATATATGAAAAACGTTAAAAGGTAAAAATGTACAATAAAATTGACCTGCCAAAATTATACCGATGCCCTTAATGCAGCACTTTGAAAAGCGTTGATATTTGCAGGCAGTTCGATAAAAGGGAGATTGTTCCAGGTTACAATGGTTCTTGGGAAAAATGAAAATTTAAAAATATCATTGTTACAAGAAACTTGCTGAAAGGGATGATGATTTGGAAGTCGGGTTTTTCCTTTTTATAGGGCACACTTCAGGGGGGAAGTTTAAATCAACGCAGCCTTGGTGGATCTTATAGAACATACACGACTAGTTAAGCAGTCTACGCCGTTCAAGTGTGTCCCATCCTAAATTGCTGATCATTGGGGAAACATGGCTGTTTCTGGAAAAGTCGTTGTTAACAAATCTTGTGGCGCAATGTTGAATCATTTCAATCTTCTCAGAATTACCATTTAGTATGAGGGTTCCAAATGCAACTAGCATATTCAAGCTTAGGGCGGACTAGACTGAGATAGGCTCTAGCTTTAACTGTAGGAGAGCAGCTTCTTAAGATGCGTTTAAGTAGGCCAAGGGTGGAATTAGCTTTTTTACAAATATTGTCACAGTGTTCATTCCAGCACAAGGTACTAGTAATGGTGACCCCTAAATATTTTGTAGAACTTTCTCTACAGATAATTTGTCCATTCAAACAGTAATTGTACATGTGAGGGGTTCTTGTTGAGGTTATTCCTAGATGGTAACATTTGGATACATTGAATTTAAGCTTCCAGCAATCAGCCCAAGATGATAGACAGTCTATTCATTTTGTAGAATTTGATAATCCTGGTGGTTGTCAATTAGAACACAATCATCAGCAAAGAGATGTAGACTTGAATATTGTTGGAAATATCATTTATGTATAGCAGAAATAACACTGGGCCTAGAATGGATCCCTGAGGTACTCCAGAGATAACAGGTTTGGAGGAGGAGTGGGTTCCATTAATTGAGACAATTTGAGAACGATTTGTAATGAATGCTTTTATCCATGTACGTGTATTCCCTCTGATTCCATAGTAGTCAAGCTTAGTCAAGAGACGCTCATGCGGTACAGAGTCAAATGCTTTCTTAAACTCTAAGAGAATCACATCAGTTTGATTCCTCAAGTTGACAGATTTTCCCCAGTCATGAATTGTCGAGATTAATTGGGTTTCACATGAGCGATTTTTCCTAAAACCATGTTGTTCATCAATTAGGATATTATTTGCAGAAAGATGTTTTGCCATGTGGCTGAGCACAATGTGTTCCATAATTTTACAACAAATACACGTTAACAAGATTGGCCGATAATTTGCTGGATTGGACTTACTATTATTTTTTAATACAGCAGTGACAAGAGCTTGTGACCAATCAGTTGGAATTGCATTGTGATCGAAAGATTGCTGGAAAATAAAGGCGAGCCACTGTGATACAGACTGAGCAATTTCCTTCAGAACTCTGGCTGGGATCTCATCTGGACCACATGCCTTTTGGAGGTTTAAGTCGGATAGCTGCTTAGCAACACCATCTGGACTAATCTGCAGGTCAGTGATGGGCTCGTATGGTGATTGGCCCATACTAGGAGATGGTAACTGTTCACAAGTAAAAACTGAGAAGAAATATGAATTTAGGGTTTCTGCTTTATCCTTATCTGAGATGCTGACAGTGCAGTTAGATTTCAAGGGTGGGATTCCTATAGATTCAGATTTGCTATTCTTGACATAAGACCAGAACTTTTTTGGATTCTCGGTCAAGCTGCTACCAATGATGTTATTAAGGTAGTTCTCATGTGATTGTTTAATAAGCTTAGACACATGATTTCTTTGATATTTAAAGCTATTCCAATGTTGAGATTTCTTGGTTTGGACAGCCTTTTTATGGAGCCGATCTTTCCTACGCATTTCCCGTTTGATGTTAAGAGTTATCCATGGAAGATTAAATCTTGGTCGCGACGACTTCTGGGGGATGAATTGATTTATTCCATCAGACAAAGCATGTTTAAAATTGATCCAGTTTTCTTCAACCGACCTATTTTTGGGGTTAGACGAGAAGAACAATGACGACAAATTCAGCATGTGATCATTGAGACCATTAAAATCTGCCTTTTTGTAGTTATAGATTTTATGAGAAGGTTTAACTACTCATGATGGTTTCAAATTTACTTCGAATACAACAGCAAGATGGTCGCTGATGCCCAAGACAGTGGTAGTGTTAAGGACAGAGTTTGGATATGTAGATAATAATAAATCCAGAATTTTGCCAGAAGCAGGTCTAGTAGTAGATTTGATGTGTTGAGATAACGAGAAATCATCAATCAGGTGTAGGAATTTATTATGCTGTGAGGCAGAATTTGAGATATGAGGAGCCGGTTCATTTGATACCCAATCAATGTCACCAAGATTAAAATCTCCTCCAATAATTACGTTGGGATGGGCGAGACTTTTGTCAAATACTCCACTGATAGAATCGTGGAATTTGTCCAGTACCTCTGTGATTGAGTTGGGAGGTCTATAGAATGCTGACAGATACAATGTTTTGCAATTGCTTAACTTAAGGGATGTCCAAATTATTGTGAAATAATTTGGACATCCCTTAAGTTAAGCAATTGCAAAACATTGTATCTGTCAGCATTCTATAGACCTCCCAACTCAATCACAGAGGTTTTTATCCCTCAGAAGAGATTTCAAAATAAATTTTAACTTTGAAATCTTCTAATGGGGTGTTTATATGGAGGTAAGCCAGCCCATGCACCCGAGCTAGCTCTCTTTGCTGAGCTGATTTTATCCCATGTTTACATTAGACCCTTGAGGTGGGCTGTCTTGCCAAAACAAATCACTGGTCTTACCGCTATAAATAGTATAATATAGGTAAATATATTTTTATTTTCCAACATCTCACCTAGGCAGGCCAGCTCGGTTCCCATTTAAACACAAGATAAATGTTGGTATAAATTACATAGCAATGTTAGATCTCGGCAAAGCAAGCTAGCTCGGGTATCTGAGTTGGCTGCCCTCCATATATAAACACCCCCTAAGAAAATAAAGAAATGTTATTTATATCAATAGATTGATGTGAATTATGTATTAATTATTTAATGCCTAGCTGTTATCCAAGATCTAAGGCTTGGAAAAGAGTTTTGGCCAGGCAGGCCAGCCCAAGAGGAAAGAAGGTTTATATAACTAAGGCATATTGGTAGGTAGTGATGCCAGATTACTTTAAATTTCTATTGTCTGCCTGGTCAAATATAAAATATCCCTGAATCTCCAGTAGTTCAGTTGGTAATTAATGGCAGCTCAAATAGGATTAGAGCTTAAGGTGATGATGGATCATGACAATATGTTGTATTTAATATTTTTTTACACATTTAAACCTCAAATGGCTCGATCAATAGCTGTTATTGTAATTGAATACGCCGCTGCGGCATACCAGTGGTATCTCAGTGGACGTGCGCACGAAAACGAGGCTAAAGGGTAAAAAAACACAAAACATGACCCTATAGCCTCGTCTCGATGTTAAAATAATGCAGATACCGCTGGTCCGTAGCATAGATGTGTTAAATTACGATAACAGCTATTAATGTTTCTAGGTGGCATGACTTTGAGATTTGCTTGTGTGAATATAGTTTTTTGCTCAGCTGCTTTAATTGTTCCAGCACACCCATGCTTGCCTCAACAGTCTCACATAAATTGAAAAACCAAGCTAGGCCGGTTGTTATATTGTAGCTATAATAATTGGGGCTATGTCCTGTGCAGCCACCATTTGCTAATGTAAATACTTAAATAACAATAAAGTAATTAAAGAAATATAGCTAATCTAGGTTGGGTTAACTCCATATAAACAGACAAAAAGTAGCCTCTTGAAAGCCATCTTCCAAAAGTTTTTATTTATAAAAGCTCAATGTCCCATAATATAGGGAAAATGTTATTATAATACAAGAAAATGGAACTAATTATGTGCAGATTTATTAAATAGATGAGTTAATTTTATTGAGGTCAACTGCTACTAATAATTTGATGGGTAATGGTCTACAAATAGGTCTAACATTTATTGAACAATATATTGTGCTCCTTATTCATTGTTGACAAAAATTTCAAAGAAAAATTGCCTATTCTGGCTATTCACATTGCAAGGCCAAAATTATGTACATAATTTCAGTAATAAATAAAATAAACAACTTTACCAATGACAAGTGAGACTAGCTGTGAGAGTCTTTGTGGATATAGTGACAGTCTTTGCAATTTCACATCATGATTAGCCAAAAAAAACAAGAGTTGATGCAATAAAGAATAATAGATTAATTCCTAATTATTTGCAAACATGTACCAGTACCTTTTGCATTTATATTGTGAAAAAATATCTATATTTTTATTTCATTTCTGTATATTTTTCTCAGAAGAATGATAACAAACTGCATAATACCGCATGCAACCCCCCTACTAAGAGACTTGGACTAGTACAATAACGGTATATAACATGAAGTTTCCTGAACAAAATGGCGGAAATTTTAATAAAAAATGTTGATGTTTGATCGTAAAGTACAAAAAAACTGCAGGTCTGTGCGAGTTACAACAACTGAATTCGTACTCAGCGTATCAAAATCTATAGATTCATGTAAACTAAAAGTAGACCCCAAATGGGGGCAGCGGAACTGAACGATAAGTGGCCACAGAATACGGCCTATACAGACTGTACCGCATCTTTAAAATGGCTGTGAAAACAGTGAAGTAGATTTGAGCGTGCAAAGCATGACAGTGACACACATTATTTAAACTATTTCTAAAGTGGGAAAATATTTAAAGAAACCTGACTAAATTGATCCACAATAATAAGGTACTTGTTAATTGTTTCATCTGGGATTGGGCTAATTAATTTTTTGTGATTCATGACTTGTGTGTGGCCATGTTATGTAAAACATACTTTGCCAATTTAGGCTTTGAAGTTTGTGAAAGCTTATCAAATTGGTCAACTGACCAACTTGACCAATCTACTCAACCAATACTAACTTGACTCAATAATACCTTACTGGTTCTAATATATTGTGAAAGTATAGTTATTCTGTATAGTAGCAGCTAAATAACATGTTTTCATCACATGAACAGTGCAATTATGCCCTGTTAATTGCATTTTAACAAATAATAATCTGGTTACTGCACTTCACTTGGTGGAATTATTATTAGAATGATGTTTTTAGGGTTTGTACTGTAATCCAAGTGGGTAGATATACATTTTAAGACCTGACCAGGAATAACTGCAAAAAATGCAGCACAAGGTCCTCTGGTAGGTATTGAACCTACGGCTGATTCTGGTGCAGCGCTCTAACCAACTGAGCTACAGAAGCCATTGTTGAGCTGTAACCGCAAGTTCATGTATGTATAGGTGATCGGGTGTGTGGGTTGTGATAAGGTCGCGCTTCCAGCATCTTTAATTAATCTGCAAAATCTGTCTACAAACTCCTAATTATCAGGTAACATAAGTCAGGAAACAAAATAGTGAAAACCGTAGATATCTTATATACACTAGATAGTGCATCTAATTATTCTGCAATTCAAAAATTGAAGCTGTGATTGCAGTCTCAGGTCGTTCCCATGAAATGAGAAGATTGGTATGTTTTCTATTTCTTAAACAGGGAACTTAAACATGAAGTTAAACCTAAACTATTCAAATGATCAAAGTTATTGTTGTTTTTAAGCGTTTTTAGCAAGTGGGAACGACCAACATGGCCGCCATCTATTCAAATGGGGGTAACCGCTGGAATATTCTCAGCTTCAATTACTAAAAGAGATGCACTATCTAGTGTATATAAGATATCTATGGTGAAAACACTTAACCATGCAAAAATTTCTATATATGGAAACCAGCCTCGAAAAATTTTGACAGTGTTGCAATTTTTATATAGCATGACGCTAGGCATGATGCTAATACTCTCAGACTCCATAGCGCAATTGTTTGCATGCAAACAAAGTACTCTGTCATTTTCAAAGGGTTGATATTTATTTGTTTCGTACTTTTTCGTTATCTACAAGGCATGAATACACAGACTATGTAGGGCTATTAGTAAAGCACAGAGCACAGGGAGCACAGAGAACACAAAGTATGGAGCAGTAGAAAAACGAAAATCCTTTATAATAAAATACACTGTTTACTATTACAAATTTTTGTTATTATTAATAAAGATTTATTAAAAAATTCAAGACCAAGTACTCATATTTCAATGTAGCAGATCGACTGAACATTAAATCTTGTGATGAGAGAAGTGAATTTTCGGTTTATACTTTGGCTCAGTGACAGTGTGCTGTACGGCCTACGTTTAAACCGTTATACAGTACATAATTACTGAGTCTATGATGAATTCATTAACAGCAATTGGCAGTTTGCAGTAACCATACATTCCGGCATACAAAATTCTGCTCTCGCGTCGAAAAAACCGGGGGATCTCCGGAAGAACTCCAGCTCTGGCGCACACCTGCATTTTTCACAGTCGTTCCTGGTCTGATCTTAAAATGTATATCTACTCACTTGGATTACAAACCCTAAAAACAGCATTCTAATTTTAACCAAATACACTGTAAAAACTAGAAATACATGCATGCAGCAACCCCTCGCCTTTCTTAACAGACGAAGTATAGAAATTCCATTCAATATGAAGTACTCCATGTTCAACATAATAATAGTCGCTATGGTAACATGAAAATAATATGAGAAAATAATAGGAGATAATTTTTTACCAAAAGAATCATTTATTTTTATAATTTGTTATTAACTCACTCCCATCCGGTCAAAAATGAGCAATTTCGAGTGGCGTTGTTTTAAACGCATATATCTTTCAAAGTATACATCGTACGAGAACAGAAATTGCATCGTTCGAAACAGGAGGACGTCCGCTTTCCAACGATACCAATTTCAATTTCATCCGGAGTTTGGTTAACGATTTACTCGCATAAATTTGCAAATTATGATATAAAAAAATGTTGCAATTATGCATAAATGTATCTACGGGTTCAAATTTCAAATATGTCAAAAATTTTATGAATGTAACTGAAATAGGCCGTCACATATCTGCTATATCTTTCAAGTTTGTTGCACATGTTGCGAGGCTAAAACATTCCGCCATAATACAATGCATATTAGTCTCCTTGTTCATGAAATACAAAGCCCCTGTTCACTAGTGTGCACAATTGGTAGAAAATAGACTTGAAACTTTGATAATATTCGATCAATGTTTCGTTTACGCTATCTTGAAATCGTGTGTGTTTCCATGGCAACATAGCTGCCATGCGCGGATAAAAGCAATATGGCGGCTGAAACAAGCTGGTCACTCAAACATTTTAAATTGAATAAATGTTGTATTCATTTTGAGGATGTTTCACAATCACTTCTAAAGGTCACAGAGAAGCGTCTGAAGAGATATGTTGTTTGTCGTGAGAAATTGGCGAAGCTCAAAGACCAGAAATCTGTCACAATTCGGACTTGTTTACTAGCGAAGATGGGGCCACCACTTAATTATACCCCCCCCCCCCTATAGACGAGAGTTTCTGAGGGGGGTTGAAAAAGCTGTTGCTGAGGGGTTGTGTGCATCGGCATACTTTGATCTTTGCGTTTTTCCTGAGGGGTAAGGCAAAAATTTCTTAATTTCTGGGGGGTGTTTGTGTCGGCACTTTGATCTTTTCTTCTTTATAGGGCCTTATATGGGTTCAAATTTTATCGAACTCGTCCATAGGGGCGGGGTGTACATTAAGTTTAAAGTGCGGTACAGTCTGTATGTAAACAAAGGCTTTGTTTACATCTTGGTATCCAAAACATTGAATTTCATTCGACAACTATTTATATTTTCACGATTCTAGAGTATAATAAATTATCAAGACACAACAATTACGCTTTTACTGTTTGTATAATAAAAAGAGGGCTCCTTTGTGCACATGCACAGATCGGACTGTACCGCATCTTTAATGTCCAGACCCCCCCCCCGTCCTCTTTGCATGAATTTCTCTGAAGGGTGACCCCAAAGTCATTTCTGTGCGGTTAAGCCTGTCGGCATACTTTGATGTTTTTTATTGTTCTGAGGAGTAAGGGAAAATTTACAAATGTCAGAGGGGTTTTGTGTCAGGCTGTCAGCACTTTGATCTTTTTTTTCTTGGGAGTTAAAATTTTACTGACCTTATCGACAGGAGGGGGATGTGGATATTAAATAGATAGCCCAATGTAGAAAGGCATTTTTCACGCTTTAACTGATGTGGGGAACTCAAAGGGTGTTTGGGTGCCCAGAAGCGGCTACCATGACCCCCCCCCCAACAAAAAATGACCATAAACATTTTGCTAGTACATTGGGAAAATTGGCCTGAGCCTCAGTTGTATAGGGTCAGAAAATTTGCAACAGGTGGCCCCCAAAAGCAGGAATTGGTGAAATTGTGAAATTCGGACCCCCTTTATAGTAGACATACACAGGGAAAAAATTGTTATTTTTAAGGAATATGGTTTGAAAAATTTTTTTCTTTCCCACCCCCAACTTAAGTTTGAAAAAATAACGCCCCACTTAAAAAATTAAATGGGGGGGGGCCTCAGGAGGCACTGGTAACTGGACTGGTTTTACCATGAGAACTGTTATAAACGACTTTGTGATTAAAACAAGTTGCAAAAAGTGGAGGAAAAGAGAACATGAGGCAGTGAAATCTTAATTGGCTGTGAAGTTGCAGACTGTTCCACCAAAGAAGCTTTTACACTCATCACTTGACAATGATGGTCCCCAAAATAGTGACATGAAGGCTAGATCACCAAATGTTTTGCCCCCCGTATGCATAATATGCGAGAAACAATCCGATTTGTTCAAATGTCATGGTATGTCTTACATTGTAATTATATGGTATATTTATCATTAAATGAAATCATTATACAGTTGCTAGTAAATGGTACAGCGATCACGTAGCAAAATAATCACCTGAATAATATTTATTCCAAAATTATTACCCGTGAAGAGTAACCCTTGTTGAGACTTCAGATGCAGGTCTATTGCGCGAAGCTGGCACAAAGAAAAAGGACAACTACAGGATCTTATTAAAAATTGTGGACAAGATTGTGTTGCCACTGAGGCTAAGTACCATAATAAGTGATACAAGAATTATACTAACTATTTGTATGGACAGGATAAGACATCATGTGAAACAACTTCAATGGTTTTGTACAACATGGGATATGATGATAATCACAGCGCTACACAGTCCATATTGAATGAGCTACAAATT